>JACJUM010002543.1:1468507-1499923 GCA_020976665.1 Heortia vitessoides
ATATTTGTCCTGAGTGGGGATCGAATCCACAACCTTTGGCGTGCAAGATAAAAACACTACTATCAGCGCTATCGAGCCCGTTAACATAATTAGTGATTTATTTTTTTAACACACATCTTAAAATCTTACAGAAATGAGTAGAACGTGCTTAGAAGATTAAATTTGATTGATTAATAACCAATGTCAGGGTTTTGATAAAAAAATATAACATAAAAAAATTGCACATATTAGTTATGTCAAGGTCATAATATACGTTGCCAGTCAAAACACAAAAATAAATTATAACCCCAAAAAAAAACAATAAATGTCAAACTTAAGTCCACCGAAAGTCATGCTATTTTGAACTATACGTAACTGTACAAAATCTATTTCATAGTGCAGTAAGTATGTCTTCGCTAGCACTTACAAAAGGCGTTCCTATGATCAAAGGCACAAAAGAAAACTATCTATAATTAATAAAAAGTCATCAGTACCTTACAATTTTAGTTTTCGTATCTCTGTGTAAAATATTTTAAGAGGTTTTTTGCCCATAATCTGCCCACGCTGGGCAAGCGTGCTAGCAATCGCAGAGAACAGCTTTTGCCACCAGGATGCCGCTGCCCATCCCCACCCTATGCATTTGAGCTACAATCTTTCGAATGAATATGCCGCCATCTACCGGTTCTGGTACCTTAGTCGCCTCTTACAACACCTAGCGCAGTGAGAGGAACTATTCCACTCTGCCGGTACCTCACGGCTATATTGTTGTTCTGAAATAAATTGAATGGAACTGTGTCACACTTATTTCTATCGCTATGTTCGCATTGCTGTTCCAGTTTGAGTTTAAAGTGCAATTATGATATAAAAAGTGACATAATATTTTCAAGTAAAAAGTTTGCAATGGACTAATAATATCGGTGTTAATATACGAGCGTCAATTTTAAATGATCATTTCACATCTTTATAATTCAACGAAGAGGACAAAGAACATTTATAACATGACTCTAAAGCAGTGCATAGATGCGGTTCAAATTTGGTTGCTGCCATTTGATTTTAACGAGATAGAAAAAAATACTACAAGTAAGAATATATTCTATTTTTTTATGTTAAAGCATTCATTAGTGCATGCACTAACAAGCACATCCGCGACGTTTTGTACCGGTGTACGATAATAATTAACTCTCCTATTGTAATTCTAGCCTTATTTGAATTGCATAATGCTATTCCTTTAATTATTTTTTTATATTATTGTCTGCAAGCTAAGTACACAGTTAATTTTTAAATAGTGAATGTATTCAAGTAAAAGACGCAGGCAGGCCCGCAGAAGGGACAAGCTATCAGTTTAATCTATTATATTTGTTTGGTTTCTATTTGTGTAATTTGATTAAGTGTTTCTGTAGTTTTTAGAGTAGATAAATAAATTATTGTTAACATTATATGCTACAGAATGCTTAACTATTACGTAAACTGTAGATTTAAATCACAAAAATATATATACTAATTTAAATTTAACATAATTGACGGGGCTGTACATCACATTTTCGAAGCACTACATTGACAATAGCCCGTATAGATCTAAAATTATAATGTGAGGGAGATTGCATCCAAAGTTCGAATAGATGACACGATCGCTCCAACTGCATTGTAAACACGCGCACCAAACTTAACGACTCATTAAAGCACGTCACCACAACGCCGGCGCCAAGAACCAGAAACAAATTTAAAGTTTCTACACGTATTCAGGAGCGTTATCGCACCCACGAGCTAAAGTAGATACGATGCAATACAAGTTTTCCTGTAACTTTTAAATTCTTCGCAAAATCTTTGACATACTCAATTGGCTTTTCGGCTTTATACATGCCATGCCATATTTAGCCGTGAGCTGCCGATAAAACCTATCTCTGTACTAGGTACCGAAAGACGCGGCTGAGGTATCGGAGCCGACAGATGACGGTATATCCATCAGAAATTGGGTAGCTCAATAAGAAGGGCAGGGGTGGGGACCCATCACAATTATCTTTTTATTGGGAAAGGTTATGTCCAACAGTCGATATGATGAAGATGATGTCAGGCGTCACATGGGATCAAATATTAAACAAACCGCGTTTTTTAAGCTGTTAAAAATAACATTCTACATATATATCTTCTCGTATCGGAAGAGTAGAATAGCAACTTTTACTTTACCAGGTGTCGTAAGAGGCAACTAAGTTATCAGAACCGATAGATGGCGGTATACCTATCCGAAGCAGTGTAGCTCGAATACACAGAGTGGGGATACGCAGCAGTATCACTGACACGTAAGCTGTGCTCTGCGATTGCTTGCCCAGCGCGGGCAGACTATGGGTAAAAAACCTCTTTCTTCAAAAAATTCTTTGCCAATATCCAACAGTGGACTTTCAATGGCTGGTTTGATGATGGTGGTGATAAGTTTATATATCACATATTGTATGTTACTAATACTTTTTTTTGTTTATATTCATGTATTTGCGTTACTTGATTATTTATTATACTGGTACTTCTCAAATAGCTTAAATTTATTTATTTTTTGTACTCTTTTCGTCGTCCAAATATGAAAGAAATTTCTCATGTCATAGGCCGATAATAATTATTAAATGTCATCCAAATCGTTCGACACAAAACTTAACATCCAGAGATAGATAGAAAAGGCTTTACTTTCGCATTTTTAAGAACCTTCATACTAACTTTGCACTTTACGCTTTGATGGGGTGATTTTTAAAAAAATATTTTACTCGTGTTTTATTCGTCTTTAGTACTTCCTTACATTAAAAAAGGAACCTTTTATATCGGATAATATTCTTTTGCATAAGAAAGCAATACACTGAACCGCCTCTTCCCGTTATTCCCCTGTCAAAATGTTCAACGTTAAACCCTATCAACTGTCAAAGTGTTAAGCTGATTGACTTTGCGTGGCGCCGTCTTACATACTAATGCATAGAAGAGTTAATGAATACTGAAATGTTTACTGACACATCATCATCATCATTATTACAGCCCTTGGAAGTTCACTGCTGGACATAGACCACCCAAAGGGGGGGAATGTTGCCTATAATTGCCGCGCTGGGCAAGCGTGTTGGTAATCGCACAGCGCAGCTTTCGCGACGAGAATGCTGCTTCCCATCCCCGCCCTGTGCATATGAGCTGCGCTGACTCGAATGGATATACCGCTAACTGTCGGTTCTGGTACCTTAGTCGCCTTTTATGACACCTGGTACAGTCGAGGTACTATTCTACTCTGCTGGTACCACACGGTTTTACTGACACATTGGAGTTTAATTAAAAGGTTTATAATAAATTCACTTTTAAACGTTTTGTATAAACTTTTTATAACGACATTTCGATTACCTTACGGCAAAGTAAGATGAAATGTTTGACGTGTATAATTGCTACTTCAATAAGTACGAAATTCATTTTTCATTTTCGAATTTCCACCCGTGTTCAATTGTTTTGTGAGCTGTCAGTTCTGACGTTGGCCTTGTTTAATTAAAATTGTAATAAGACTAGGCAGATGCTATTGACACCTGATACAGGGGGAGGTACTATTCTACTCAACCGGTACCTCACGGCTAGGAAACATATTGTATTCCCATATCGTCACGGAAAGAAGAATTAAGTGGGTAAGACCGCGAAACGCTTCTAGTCCTAAATAATAAGAAGAACGGATTCGCATTTTTCTAAGCGATTTAAGAACTTGTTTTTTTATCCTTACTTCATTATTTTGAATTTTGTATGTGCACTTTATCCAAGTAAAAATATTTTCTTCTTTGATTACTTTAAAAAGCGTTCACCGAAACTATTCGATAACCAGACCAAACTGGTTATCGAATACCGATCAATAGTGATTGGCTGCTTGCCAAGAACACCGATCGGTGTCATTAACATGAGCTGGAGGTAGATAAAGGGAATAATAGGTATCCTTTAAGTAATTTCATGCATGATATTTCAAGCGGGAAGGATATTTAACAAAGTGTGAAATGAAAGAAAAATAATATAGTTTTAAAATGATATCTTTAGAAAATAGGGTCCTTTAGGATATGACGTTCCTTTCCAAAGTACAGACCGGTAAAATAACTGCCTATAGTAAGTATTCGAAGCTTTTATTCCTCATAGTATATTTGGAAAGCTGCCCTCCGCTCTGCCCTCCCCTCTGACAAACTGAGATATATACTGACATACTCTGTCCCGGTAGGCAAATTTATATTTTCTATGACACCATTGATAAATATCTGAATTGTAATAATAATAATAATAATAATAATAAATTCCCACAACATCATATACATTGACCTGACTCCGTGATAAGTCGCTTAAAGCACCTGTGTTACGGATGCCAGACAACAGAGGAATCACAAATATACTACTTAAATACATATATTTTACACCCATACACAGAGCAAACACAAATATCATCATATAAATATTTGCTCTGGGTGGGAATCGAACCCACGACCCCTAGTGCACAAGACAGGATCACTACCATCTGCGCCATCGCCAATATATATAGTGCATAACATGCTCTTTTATTGAATTAAAAATTGCATTTTATGATTTAGTAAGTTTTTGTTTTTATTAGACCAAGTCAATAAACAAGAACACAGTCCGCGTGTTAGTAAGCGTCACTGCAGCCTATAGACGCTCGTAATATCACAAGGATATCACTAACACGTTTTCAACCTTGTGAATTGAGGATATTATGCTACATTACCCAGAAAATGCACTGTTTCTCACACCCTTCAGATTGGAACACAGCAATGCGAGCATTGCGGTATGGCTGTAGAAATAGGTGTGGGTGAGGTACCAATGCTGACGAATTTTTGTGTGAGGTCTACCTCATGTATGTGATTACAAAATGTAGGCTACAAATTTATAGATATATAAGATGTATATTCTACAGATTCTACAGCAGGATGGCGCTGAACACAGGCCACATAGAACCAGTCCTGTAGGAGATTACTTGGGGAGGCCTGTATTCATCAGTGGACTTTCAATATCTGGTACAATGAATATAGTTGATATGGTGATGATATTCTACAAACATTATTAATGCAAGAGTAACTTTTAAAAAGCTATGTGTTTACATAAGGATACTGTTATATACTCTTACAAAATGTAATTTATAGTCTGTATGTAAACCTGTATAAATTAATAAAAAATAGATAGTCTTTAGCACCATCTGTCGATATGATCTGTAAATCGAAATCTTCCAAACCCCCATTGGAATGAATTTACAATAATTCATTCAAGTCAATACAGCCGTTTTGTTGCAGTATAGATAAATAACCTAGATACAGAGAGCAGCACTATCTGCCAGGCTGATTTCTGAATATAAACTATCAAAGGCGCTACCCAACGCATATAAAAAATGCAGTTGCTCAAGGGTTCAGTGACATACACACGTACAGCAGAATTAAATGTATAAAGAAAATAAAAACAATGTGAGGGTGGTCCATAAGACATTAATGCGGTGCCACTATTTGAAAACATCTACGCATTTAATGATAATGATATCTTTGAAAAATTATTCTCCGAAACCTTTAGTTAATGGGTGAGTAGTCTATTTTAAATGTGGATGCTAGTTAGTAGCAAAGACAAGGTTATTTGTTACTACTATATGATAAAATGCTGTGAGGTTCCAACAGAGTAGAATAGTACCCCCTCCCCTTTTTCAGGTGTCGTAAGAGGCGACTAAGGTACCAGAACCGACAGATAGTGGTGAAACATTGTGGCTCAAATGCACAGGGTGGTGGGGGGCAGCAGCATCCCTATCGTGAATACTGCACGAAAATTGTCCTTTAAGATGGTAAAATGGGTACAAAGGCAGTGTTTAAGCTCTACTTTCTCTTACTTTACAGTTATAGTATTGTGGTTAGGGATGAACTGAGAGACCCCACTTCACCCCTTCGTTGACACAAGCACGAGAAATACTGTAACAACTTTTAAGCTTAATTCACATGAACCCTGTACACGAAGTTAACTTTCTATCAGTTAAATTGACGTGCTAAGTATCCAAAGTTGTCCGCACAGCACGCTAAAGCCGATTATTGACCGGCGACTTTGGTTGGCGACGAGCCAACGCCACCAGCGCGCCGATTCCGTAACAACGAATTTGAATTAGACTTGGGGCTGTACCTGTGCGATATTGCCCGAAGTACAATACTGTGGGCCAGATAAATTAAGCTGCGACCATTTAGGTGCGCACCGCATGATTTCTATGCTAACAGCTACCAAGTGTAGCGTTTGAAGTTTTCGAAGGTTTCGATCTGGTTGTCTACATAGGGATCTGTATATACGACGAGCCCGATGGCGCAGATGGTATTGATCGTATCTTGAGCGCCAAGGGTCGTGGGTTTGATCCCCACCTAGAGCAAAGATTTATATGATGATATTTGTATTTGTTCTGTGTCTGGATGTTAAATATAGGTATTTAAACAGTATATTTGCAATTCTTCTGTTGTCTGCTGTCCGTAACACGACGTGCTTTAAGCGGCCTACCACGGTATCACGTCAATGTATGAGATGCTGTAAGATGTAGTGGAATAAATTAACAAAACATAAAAGCCAAGTCTTGCAACTCAGTTTTTCTACCGTAAATAATTGGGAGATCCACGGTACATCAAGTCGATTTAATTTATCATTCCTATCTCACGGGAAGGTCCATTTCTTCTGTTATGAAGTAATTAGATAACTTAACATCGTATATTGGCCAAATCAACAGAAATTAAAAAATATATTATAGATGAAACTGCTTGGGGTTGAATTCAATTGCTCTAACATCTACTATTAAGACAACGGTTTGTTAGCGCTGACCCCGGTATGAGCTCCAATAATATGCAGTTTCTTTTCTAGTGTATAAACTAAGTAATATAAACTTAGTTTTAAGACCCGTCTGGTCCCGGACTAGTATTAAAGTAGGGCACTCAATGGTCTATTTGCTTTAATGACTCTTATAACACTGGTTTTCAGGATCATCGGTCGCTTTAGTAAAATTGTAATTAACAAATCTGTATTCATAAGTGTTTTTGTTTTTTTTTTAAGATTTAAAAGTGCTAATGATAGATAGATGATGTTTAAATAAAGATATATTTGACATGGATTATGAATATAAAAAACCTTTAATGTTTTAGAAATATAGATTGTCTTGGTAATCGCACTAAACAAACATACACAATGTATTTCACAAGTAATATACACGAGTATGATATGAAACTTAATTTTTTAGTATGATTTGCCATGCTCATGAGAAAAGATACCATCTTTTCTCATGAGCATGACCGTGCTTTTTTTCTCGATATAGCGGTGACACTACCGTGTCTCCAGATAAGTAAAAGAAATTACTTTACGACTAACAGCTATTCTGCGTTCAACCAAAAGCAACAATTTTACCGGACTGATGGCGCATTCGGTATTAGATAGTTTCCCTATCTTATACAACATGGGTCGCGGGTTCGAACCTTGCCAACGACAAATCAACAGTACAGAGACAGTATTAATCAACAGTGTCATAATTACTCTCTCATTCACTAGTGTGTTATTGCTACCTGAATATTTATTATTACTTTTATAGATAATAATAAATATTTATTGATTGGACAAAAAAATAAGATTAGTCCACTTACTGAGAAATTAACCAATATATACTTAACTTCTCTTATAAATATTAAATAAGGTAAACTTCTAGATAAATCAAACCAGTTTCTCTCTGATCACGAAATATTAATGTTGTATGTGTGTCTAAAGAAAAGATGATATGAAAAACTATGAAATTTTAGTTAACTCAACTGTGCCAGTGAAATGAATTCAAATTACATAATACGAACGATTCTGAAAAATTAATCTCAATACTTCCAAGTAATTTTAAATGTTCATTTCCGTTATTTTATGTTTATTATGTAATATTAATACAATCATCTATATTTAATGTTATTTACCGAAAATATTATATTTACTAGAGTTTGTGATAATACTATTTAAATATAGATAGAGTTGATTCTTGGTCTACACTTCTGTGAGAGACGTCACGACTACATCTACATTTGTAGAAACGATGTGATCATTTACCTGACGTATTTGGGAGAAAAATGCGGATAAAAAATAAAGCCTGAGCTTTTTCTATGTGTACGTTTTTTTCTGAAATAAAGACCACAAGCGCCTATGACCTCACTCGCCTATAACAGGATGGACTATCTGAATAATCTACGGTTTTACACTGGATACGGGCCGGATACATCCGGTTGCATTGGACAGCCCTCGGCTGTTATGAAAACTATGATATATTTATGACGATCTGATAGAAACTTGGATGCAAAGTACTGGCAGAGTCGAGTAGTACTTTGCCTGTATCAGGTGTCTTAAGAGGCGACTAAGGTATTAAAAACGATATGTGGCGGAATGTTGATCCGGATCGGATAGTTCAAGAGGACAGAACGGAAATAAGCAGCAGCAACGCGAAAGCTGCGCTTTGCGATTTCTAAAACGATTGCCCGGTACGGCAGTTAAAGGACTGTGTCCAACAGTGGACATCCAATTGTTAAAGTGATAATGGTGATGATAAAAACTGCAGATATGTTCAAGTTGTAAACTCTTGGAAAAACTAGCTGACGTCTTATAATTGATATAATGATGCGGAGTTCAAAGGTTAGCTCTTTTCAAGCAACGACTTATACCTGGAACAGAATATCCGTGTTAAAATACTGTTTTTAGAAATAACTAACTAACTAACCCAATTATTCTGAAAATATACTAATGGAAAAACCAGAGGTAGACCTTATAATAGAGGTATTACTAAAATAATAGTTGTCCAAACTGCCAAGTAGCAGTGTGCGCATTGCTGTGTTCTCGTTTGAAGGTTAAGAAAGGCAGTTAAATTACAGGGTAATATGACCTAATATCTTGAAATCACACTTATGGCGATACGTAAGTGATATCATTGTGGTAATACAAGTGTCTATATGCTACAGTGACAATAATAACTCTGTATATCACTCCGCTACATTTTACGACTAAAACCCTGACTCAATGAAGTGTAGTATAAGCAGAATTTCAGAACAGGCCTACCGTTTATCTTTGGAACTTATCAGTTTGAAAACAGACGCCCACGCGAAACTTCATATCAAAATATAACCCACAAGACGTTAACTATTTTCTGTGGAGCTAAAATTTCACAAAGCATTCAACAATGGTAATATAAACCAAAAACAAACTATGTGAACAGAGTCTGGACTAGCAGGTGTGCAGCATTTTATGAATAGAAGCGAGATATATCCCAAGTTGTATACTCCTACATACATACGTTTGAAGTATGTGTGTTAGAGCCGGATACTTTTAGCCTGGATCGCATTATCTCAGAAACACACGGTTATCATTTGAACTCTGTACCGTTACTTTAATTTTTTTAATATTTCTTTTTATATTCTAGAAAATACAATATTTAAACTAAAATAATGAAGCAACAAAAACTATGCATGTATGTAATCGCAAAATGTTTTAAATAAAAAGAAACAATGATATGACCGACCGTTATTGCAAATGAATAGGTCTTTCGCGGAGTCATTGCCGTGAGGCAGAGAAGAATAATACTTCCCCCTGTAACAGGTGCAGTTGTAGTATAGAGCCATCTAAGGTACCGAAACCGACAGGTGGCGGTATATCCACCCGATATAGCGAAACTTTAATATTACAGGGCGAGGATGGTCAGCTGTATTCCCATCAGAAAGCTAAATTCTGCCATTTCACCTGCCTAGCAAGGAAATTATGGGCAAAATTCATCTTTGTGGAGGCAAAGGATTGTCTTTAGCTGCTATAATGATCCGGAATTAAAGGCTCTTGCCACTATAAATCCAATTTGTGGGTAAATGCATATTGTACCAGAACTTTTGAACCAAAGGTACATTCCCCCAGGGAGGCCTAGAGTAAAGATATCATGGGGAGAGGTTTGCACTTAAGTAAAAAAAACTATTTAACACTATACAAATCCTTTTCCGTGAGTTACCGGCAGAGTAGAATAGTACCTCCCACTGCACCAGGTATCGTAAGAGGCGACTAAGGTACCAGAAACGACAGATGGCGGTATATCCATACGAAACAGTGCAGCTAAAATGCACAGGGCAGGGATGGGCAGCAGCAAATCCGTGACGAAAACTGCTTTCTGGGATTGCCAACACGCTTGCATAACGCGGCAATTATGGGCATTGAACTTCCTTTCTTGGAGAGGCCTATGTCCAGCAGTGGACTTTCAATGGCTGGAATGATGATGATGATGATAATGAAATCCTTGGATATCACACGATATTCAGCGTTAACTAGACGAATATACAGAACACCTCACACAACCTAACTAAATACCTTTTGAATACTAATCCAGTCACTTACAGCCTCATTAATCTTAAGCTAGATTACCCTACCACTCATGTGGTCTATCAAGCACAGACTTCAAAAACGATGATTGATGTATTATCTACTAACTCGGCTCCAACATTTGACGAGCAAATTATCGACCAATGAACTGAACCGCTGCGGTGTACCGCGCGAAATCCACCCGTGTGTCCCCCCTCCCGCTGTGCCCGCAAACTCGGCTTGTTTTAACGTAACGTGCAGTGTGTTGAACCCGGGCCTTCGTCCTCTTTGTGGGGTTGTGATAACGATATCTTATTTGTTGTAGAGTGTAGCTCGCTGTCAGACGGTGTTGTCTATCAAGTTTTTAACGAGAAACATCTGGTTCGTGCAGTCATTTTGCTTAAAGTAATTTTAAAATTGTGCTTGTGTTTTTTTTTAATTAAGGTTTAAGCTGACTATTTAATTCTGGACCACAGTAACTTCGTTAGACAATATTTCTTCTATTGCCATGGTTTATTTCTATGCATAATCAAATATTTATTATTTTCCTTATTAATATTAAAAAAGCGAAAATCTGAGATTATGGATGTTTATTAATCTTTCACGCAAAAACTACTGAATGTCTTTTGGTCGCGGCATTTAGCTAACACTATATACAAAAAAAGCTTGCCTGTCCGTCTATTGGTATCTTTGCTACGTTATCACAGTTTACTCGAAGAACACTTATTGATGATTTTAAATGGCAATATGTGATGAATTCCACGAAGACAGTCGCGGGTAAAGCTTACTATTAGAAATACGAAATATGTAAACGTTTATTACTCTTTATCGAAAATACTAAAGAATTTATTTAAATTAAACTTCTAGATTTATTCAAATTTTATATGAATTTCTAAAAATACGCATGCATATTTTAGACTGACGTAACACCGAATTGCCGCTAGATTGCTATTACTTGTAGAATGTATTACATTCTTTTAGTTGCGGATACGATAATTCTGCTTACTCAATTGTCACAAAAGAACGCCGATATCGTATGATTGCTTATTGACTTATTATTTCTTTTATTGCAGAAGAATCACGCGTGTAAAATAAATGCTGTTGAAATGAGAGCACTTCGAAATATGTATGGTGTGAGTTTGAGAGATAGATTAAAGAATAGTGTGATAAGATTATTGATGTGGTGTAAAAATGTGGTTGGTTGATGATGTGACAAAAATAGTGAAAGGAATGTTAAAATAGTTTGGACATATAGAAGAGATGGATGAAAGTAGAATGACTGCAGAAATATGTAAAGCAGAAGTAAATAGAAGAGTTATGAAAGATCTAATGCGAGTAGGGGAAGCAAGAGAGGTATGCCAAGATCGTAAGAAGTGGAGATCTATAGTCTCTGCCTACCCCGTTGGTTCACAGGCGTTATGTATGAATGAATGAGTGAATGAGTTATGAGAAACCTTACAAAATAACATCGTCTTGCTAGGCTGTATTTTCTCGGAAACGTGTGAAGGTGGCCATTGATACTGTTAAAGGGGAAATGTTGCTTAATAACCGCGCTGGACACGCATGGTGGCAACCACAGAGCGTTGCATCGGGACGAGAATGCTGCTGCCCATTGAGCCATTTGCCCCTGTGCATTGAGCTACTCTGTTTCGGATGGATACATCGCTATCTGTCGATTCCGGTACCTTAGTTGCCTCTTACGACACCTGGTATATGTGATCATTTACGTCAATTTCGAAAGGCATCCAAACAGGTTTCATTTATTACAGGTATCTATTTCATCATCATTACAAAGACTGTGGGGTACCAGCGGAGTAGAATAATACCTTCTTCTGCACCAGGTGTCGTAAGAGGTGTCTAAAGTACCGGAATCGACAGATAGCGTTGTGAATCAGGCAAGGACGGGCATACTGCTGCCCTTCCTTGCCCGTGCATTTGAGCTACAATATTTCAGGGGGATGTGCTGCCATCTGTCACTTCAGATACCTCTGTCACCTCTTACGACGCCTGGTACAGGAAGAGGTATCATTTAAGTTAAATCGAAAGGTGCCCAAACAATCTCAGCTTTGAGTTGTTGCAGTTTTCATTAATATTTTCACTGCATTTAATATGAGTCACTACTAGGCATCTAGTTAATTTAGCTAGATATTAACATCTCCACCGAGCTTAAAGAGAACGAGCATTTTGTAATCCAAAAGCATTATTGTCCAGCGGTGTACCTACTTTCTGAATACATAATTGAATATCCCTGTAATCCTCCAAAAGGCGCGCTAACTCCGCAAATGATGGCACAACAAATCTTCCATTTTAAATTAATTTGGAAACTGTAATCCTTTAAACAGAAGAATATCTAATTTTTTTCAATCTGTAATTAATTTTTTTGTGGTGGAAATGATTATCAATAGAGTGCGCGCAAATTAAATACTAGTTGACATAATATATGACAAGTAACAGTTTTATATTTTGAAAGTTTTTAGACGTCTATTCTACGTCAATTTCGACCTTAGTGACCTATAATATTTTTTGATATTTACGTGTTTATTACTTACTAAAAACGGCTTTTCATACACACATTATACCTGTGTCTCTTAGGGATAGACAGAGACTATGGATCTCCACTTGTTATGATCTTGGCATGCATCCCTTGCTTCCCTTACTCGCATTAGTCCTTTCATATACGCTCGTTTATTTTTGGTACTTCTGACCTGGCCCTTCTTTAATACCTCTTCTACCCGGTTAAGATTGACAATAACAGAGAAAGGAATGTTGAGATGATTTGGACATGTAGAAAGGATGGATTAAAGTAGAATGACTGCACAAATATATAGAGCGGAAGTGAATGTAAGAGTTGGTATAGAACGACCGAAGCAAACATACCTTAATTTCTTTACAATAAATATTTATCAATCATGAAAACTATTGCCACAACGCAACCTTGATACAAATTTGATACAACAAGCCTTCTTAATACAACAAGGGCCAGCAACCTTGTTTTTGATTTCCAATCATGAAAAGTATCATACCAGCGTGTCATGAAAGTGAACTGCTGAACAAGGCCTCTTTAAGAAAGGAGGGGTTTGGCCATAATGGCCACGCTGGGCAAGCGTGTTGGTAATCGCAGAGTGCAGCTTTCGCGACGGGGATGCTGCTGCCCGTCCTCGCTCAGTGCATTTGAGCTGCACTGCTTCAGATAGATATACCGCCATCTATCAGTTCTGGTACTGGCTTAATCGCCTCGTACAGCGGCACCTGGTGCATAAGAATGTAAAAAAGTAAACCTCCAATTTACAGACATAATGAAACTTATTAGAATGTACAATTGACGGCCTTCTCGTATAGAGCACATTTTACATTTTAAAAGTTGGTACTTTCGCATACATTCACATTATGAATATGATGTGGTATTAGACAACCCAATCCACATTTAATTTTTATAATGTAAGTAATTTTTTACGTATTAACTGGAGTTTAATAACCTTTTATTTACATAATAAATAATAATGGTTAATATAAATAAATAAATTTATTCGACCAGAATCACTAAACAGAATTCCCTTTGGAACTATCATTAAATTTACTTGAACATGAATTTCTAAATACACTAAAGGTCCTTCATTACCTCGGCTTGGACATAAAATTGTTCAACGATTAAAAATAATTTCAATCTTTTGAAGGTTTCACTAAAAAAAATCTAGCTAAGGCATATTACGGTGAGTACACATTATATTAAAGAATGTTATACAGATTATATGAGGTATCGGCAGAGTAGAATAGTACCTGCACCTGTATCAGGTGTCTAAGAGGCGTCTAAGGTCCCAGAAACGACAGATGGCGGTATATCCATCCGAATTAGTAGAAATTAAAATTAATGCACAGAACGGGGATCAGCAGCACCATTTTCACCGCAAAAGATGCGCTTTGCGATTTCCAACACGCTTGCCCAGCGCGGCAATTATGGGCAAATTCCCCCTTTTTTGGGAGGCCTATGTCCAGTTGTGGACTTCTAATGACTGATATGGTATTGTATTCAAATTATATTACACGTCTGATACATTGACCTGACTCCGTGGTAAGTCGCTTGAAGCACTTGTGTTACGAACGTCAGACAACAGAGGAACCACAAAAATACTACTTAAATACATACATTTAACACCCATACACAGAACAAACACAAATATCATTATATAAATATTTGCTCTGGGTGGGAATCGCACCCATGAACCTTGGCATACAAGATAGGATCACTACCATCTGCGCCATCGGGCCCATGATGGGAATGGGTTGCAACATCCCCGTCGTGAAAGCTACGTTCTGGTTGCCATCATTTTGTCCGTGCTTGTTCAGTACAGTTATTATGGGCAAATTTACTCCTTTCTTGGGGAGGCCTATGTCCAGCAGTTGACTGCTAATGACTGATATGATGACGATGATATACTGGCTATTGATCACAAACCATAGCCTCATACTCTCTACAAGGCGGAACTGATATGTGTGTTATTTTAATTTGAAAAATACATTAACATAGCTAATTGCAATAACTGTATAAAAATTCAACGTATTTGGCTGAAAATATTTAAAGATTAGATATAAAGTAAGACAGATTGTGACTTGTGGATATGAAAATGCGAAACATAGCAAGAATTTAACCAAGAGGTAACATACGAAAGCTAAACTGGGTGAGTCCTGCATCCAGCAGTGGATGTCCTATGGCTAAAATGATGATAACGGTAGTATAACATGGTACACTAACCACAAATTCAATCATCATATGAGAAATTCAAAATCGTTGGACGTAGGCCTCCCCAATAAAAGGAGGCCTATGTATTTGCCTTTAATTATCACGATGGGGTTTGAGATACACTGATTTGGGTAGATATACTAACTGTCGGTTCTGGTACGTTAGACGCCTCTTACGGCACCTGATACAGAATGAGGTACTATACTATTCTGCCAGTACCTCACGGCTAGTGATTTTATTAATTTTCTTATACATTTTGCTACCTTTGATCATTTTCTCGCCACGAAACATAAATGTTTAGTTATCAGCGTGAACATGCTAGTAATTTACCGTATTCTCCAGATCGCTATATCACAATGAGTACTCACCTTTAGGTCAATACAATACCAAATTAGGTACTGAAATACTTTTTTCGTTGCGAATTCACGATATTGTTTCGAGTCTTTTGTGCCCTCGTAATTGGTCGGTGCGTTTCAACAGAGAACAAAGGGACTTTTTATTTATTAGGGTTCACAAAATGTCAAAACAGTGCCCTTGTGTGTAATATCATAACGGCGTTTTAGCTAGCGATCCATTTGGCTCCTTATCCTTCCCCTATATCAGAGAGGAAAGGGCCTAATGCTGTGTGTAAACAGACGCACAATAACGGCCATTTTAATATGGATAACAAGTTTGCTGAAAGAATCCGCGTAGAAAATAATAAATTTGGCTATTCTTTTCATCGTAGAATAGTACTTCACCCTGTACCAGATGTCGTAAAAGGCGACTAATATACTGATGGCGGTATACCCATCCAAACATCGTGGTTCAAATACAACAGGGCGGTGGCAGCAGTATTACTGTCGCAAAGTTAGCATATGCGATTGCCATAACGCCACTTAGATTCGTCTACTCCTTAACAGATTTAATAAGACGTTAATTCTGGCACCACTGGAGGAATGGGCAAGCATTATTTATCGACCTAGGCCCATTTGGTGGATGTCGCGAAGAGCGGTCGAATCAAATAACCTTTATGACATCTTTGGTTCTACAAAGTCATCTGACACTCTCTCACTCATATATAAATAAATATTAATCATTCGGAATGATATGATTTTCTATGCTAACATGGTCTAAGTCAAAATAAAGATACTTTGCTCAACATGCCCATTACAAGCATTATCAAATCATCACACATAGAATATCCACTGATGGACACAGACCTTTCCATTACAGGATGGTTTTTGCTCATAATATCCGCGCTGGGCAGGCGTGGTAGCTATTGCAGAGCGCAACATCGCGACGAAGATGTCGCTGCCCATACCTAACATGTAGTACTTAAGTTGCGCTGTTTCAGATGCGCTGTTTCAGATGCATATACCGCCATCTGTCGGTTCCGCCACCTCAGTCGCCTCGTACTACACATGGTACAGAGAGAGGTACTATTATAGCCGCCAGTACCTCATGACAAACTTTCTATTTCAAATGATGAACTAAAACACATTAAAACAATTATATTCCCAAAATAGGTAGTAAAAGATACTATACCTATAATACTGATGACCCTGATAACCCTACGGAATCATAAAAGTCATCTAAAAAACTGAAGGGTGGGTGAGGTGAGACGCGCATGAGACGGGTTTTAGAACTAAGTTTACAGTAGGTTCACTACACGACTCAACAGTTAGGAATTCACAAGAAAAACTGGTGATTTTAGATGTAAAGCAAGTCTCAGCTTTTACGATATCAAAAGAGCATTAGCTAGGAAAATAACAAACGAAATCCAAACGGCAAAGTCATTTTGAAATTACTACGCGTAAAGAGGTCGCTGTCAGTTTAAAAAAGAACACTTCAACAACTAATCGGGTTTAAAATTCAAATTTCAAATGTCGAGTGATTGAAGCAAACATTTATACATTGGATTATTCGTTGGAAACTAGATTTCCTGTGATTTATATGGGAGAGCTCGCCGGATAACTGCGCCGCGCCATTCACCCATTTTATCCGGCCGACTAATCGCCGATGGCGAGATTTTAACTGTCAATATTAATTCGTTTTAAATTCCACTGTTCGGAATGTTTTGTGAAATGTGACGTCAGAGAAGGCTGACGGATTGTTTTTTAATTGACACGCGATCGCGGTGGTCCCGTGGGAAATTGCTACAGATCGCAGAACTGGTTGACCCCTCTTGAACTATGAATTATGACTATAATTCTGCTGATTATCCATATGCATTGTTTGATATCTCATATTCTAGAGGGAACCTTGCCCTTCCTATTCCGAGGAAATATATTACTAGTCCTGAAGTCACGGCAGATTAGAATAGTACCTTTCTCTACAACAGGTGTCGTAAGGCGCGTCTAAGGTACCAGAACTGACAGGTGGCGTTATATCTAATGCTAACACGCACAGGGCTGGCATGGGCAGCAGCATCCCCGTTGCGGACGCTGTGCTCTGCAATTGCCTAGACGCTTTCCCAGCGCAGACAGCAATGCTACTGCCCATCCCCACTCTGTGCATTTCAGCTACACTGTTTTGGTTGGATATATCACCAACTGTCAGTTCCGGTACCTCAGTTGCCTCTTGCAACGCCTGGTTCAGGGGAGGTACTATTCTACTCTGCCGGTACCCCACGGCAAAATTTGCTAATAAAGTCCATATTGACCTCGTTTCTGTGCCATAATAAATTGCTATTAACACACAATGGTCGAAAATTTTAATTTCAGACATCGAATTACGTGATAAAGAAAGTAGAAAATCTAGCAAATACTGTAATGAAAGTTATATTGATAAGTCAACGAATTTCTCAAGTGGTGATATTAACTGGATAATAGCAATTATTATTCCTTCAAATAAAGTTGAACAAAACAATGTTTGCTACGATCACAGTATGGCTAAAGAAGCTGAGAGAAAAAACGGGAGATATAAAATAAAACTACTCCATTAACGGCTTAAAAATAGTGTATTTACCTGTTTTTTTTTTACCTTTGGCGGTTACCTTGTTGACCGCGTTGTAAAGTGGCGTTAAAAGTAGTAGAGCAGTTGTTAAGAGTATGTACCTACTTAAAACGAGGTCTTTGCGAAGTAGTTGTAAAGTGAAGTTCAAAAATTTGTTCAATAACACAGCGTTTGCTATAAAGGTTAACATAATCACTAAAATTATAAGAGGAACCTTTATTCGGTTTGATCACGCAGGCCGGAAGGATGGATACAGAATTACAAAGTGATTTATAAGACAAAGGGTAATCGCGCAGTTGGTAGGTTAACCTTATAGATCATCCACTAACTAAATTTAACATTATAAATTTTAACGGATTCAAAACACAATTTACTAAACTCTTTTTAGACTTCCGAATTTCCTTGTTTCAACCGTTTTTAAAACTGAAAATATTGTCTAACGCCGCTCGTGTTTAAATTAAAAGATTTAATAATGTGGAGAAGTTAAGGGAAGTTTGTAAGTAAAAAATAGGTGTAGCTTTGTGTGTATTTCCTTCTGTCTGCATAGATAATGATACAATATCTATTCCTATTTTCTCATGATTAGAGATATTCAATCTTCGCTAGACATATATAACGAAACAATAAATCCACGATAAACATTAGTCTTGTGAAACAAAAATAATATAATCGTTTCAGTATCCATACAATGTAGCCTAGAAAACCGAATGAAATAAGATATAAAAGTCTAGGGACGTAGATTGATTTTCGATTAGCCTCCACGCCGCAATTTTCCGATGAAAGACCGCCTCGCCGAGAAAAATGGACAGTTTCCGAGCAATTTTAGCTTAAGTGAAAATATTCGATTATCTTGTCCCGGGGGAATGTATCCTTATCTTATACATGTGTAAAGATCTAAAGCACTTGTTCTTTTGATACTAATATCGTGAAGCACAGGGTTTGTATTTTTTTTTGCAAAATTACCAAACTGGAACAAATTGGAAATTCTTTAATCTATAAAATGCTTTGTATATTCTTCTGGGGTAACACAGGTTATATAAACTATTTAAAAAAATTAGATCTCTATCACCTGTTGTTCGTTTAATCATTACAGCCATTGAAAGACCACTGAAGGAAATAGGCCTCCCAAGAAAGGGTAACTTTTGCCAATAATTGCCGCGTTGGGCAAGCGGGTTGGCAATCGCAGAGCGCAGCCTTCGCGGCGGGGATGCTGCTGCACGTCGCCACTCTCTGCACTTCAGCTACACTGTTTCGAATGGATATACGGCCATCTGTCGGTTCTAGTCGCCTCTTACGACACCTAGTACAGAGGGAGGTACTATTCTACTCCAGCGGTATCACACGGTTATACGTACCACTTGTACGTTTATAATAAATAAACTCAAAATCTAGAGGGCCGATTTAAAATCTCATTAACTAGTAAATTTAGGCTATGTTTTAGGCTATTTTTATATGAAAGGGGAATTAATCGGCCGTAACCGCCCATCCTTCGTTACTAAGCGCTTGTTCTGTTTAATATAAAAGAGAAAATTTTAAACATTTGTATATAGTTATTTTAGTTGGCAACATTTGAAATAAAAAGATAAGGGGTTTTGATGGCGCTCTGGCGCACTTGTGTTTTTGTTTTCAAACGCGCATCGTGCTCATTAAAATGTTTGTATTAACTCGACTAAATATTCAAGTTTTAACTAAACACTAACATAACTACGAATTACACTCAATTTTGTTCTATGCTTTGTTTTAATGTCTTTGTAATATCTTATCTTATAAATAAAAAATATTATATAATAAAAATAGAATATTACACAGAATATTGAAGAAATGGCGCTGTTTTCTAAGCACAAAAAGTATATTCGTTTCCACTAAGTTCTTCTAAGGTCCTTTAGAGTAATTCTTCGAAATGGGTAAGATCGAGTCGAGTCAAGTCGATCCCCACCTGACGACTAAGATGAAATTATAATTTTTTTTGAGTCAAGTATAATTTTAGTTTCACGTATTGATAGACTAGTAACCTTTACACGGGAGCTATCATTGTCATCGCCATCATACCAGCCATTGTAATTCCACTGCTGGACATTGGCCTAAGAAAGGATATTTTTTCCCATAATTGCAAACGTTGGACAAGCATATTAGCAATCGCAAATCGCTGCTCTCGTGATGTGGATGCTGCTGCCTATCTCCGCCCTGTGTATTTGAACTGCAGTGTTCCGGATAGATATACCGCCATCAATTAGTTTCGATACCTTAGTCGCTTTTTACTACACCTGGTGCAGTGGGAGGTGCTATTCTACTCTGCATATAATATAAATTATTTCTGAAGAATGGTTTTATACTACCGAAGACTTTTTTTTAAACTTTGTTGGAGTACAATACTATACTACTTAGATGTATATCATAGAGATCAGCCAGCTATTGTAATTTAATCGAAAAAATTATTTTTTTTCGACATCAAATTAGAAACTTTAAAGATTTAGTTTGTATACTTTTTAATATATGTAAGTATAACTTATAAACAATCCTCTTGAATCGCTCTGTCTATGAAAAACAACTTTAAAAACTATTGATCTTAGTATGCTTAGGGATAGACAGACAGCGGAAACATTGTTCATACTATGTAGCGAATTTCAGTAGAAATGTACGACAACGCTGGACAACTAACAACATGCTCTCTCCATACATTTGTTAAAGATCGTAGATCACAACTCCAATCCTTGTCAATGTTCAATCCACCATGCAACCCTGTCTCTATCTATCTTACAGATTTAGAACGAGACACGTGACCTTTTCGAGGGGTTGTTTTGAGCTCACTTTATTTATTTCAATTTGAATTCAGTATTCGTTTTTTATGTTAGCCCGTGTACGGAGACCGTCTGAGTGCTTTTTATACCTTTCTCTATGAAAGGACGTGTACCGGAATGTACATCGTTAGAAGAATTGGGTGCATTTCATGCGGATACGTGAAGTGGGGCCGTGGCTCGAGTTTTCTAACCCTTTCAAGGTTTATAAGAATACTTTCAGTAATATTTGACGGGCTCGATGGCGAAGATGGTAGTGATACTATCTTGTGCGCAAGGGACGGTGGGTTCGATTCTATCTAGAGTAAATATTTATAAGATGATATTTGTGTTTGTTTTGTGTCTGGGTGTTAAAAATATATATTTAAGTAGTAAATTTGCTCTATCAGTTCTCAGTTGCTCTATCTGTTTGTAACACAAGTGCGTTAAGCTACTTACCACGGAGTCGGGTCAATCAATGTTTTGGGAATTTAGAATTACAAGCGAGAATTATATGATCTATGATTATTACAATTAGACGGGCCCGAAAGAGAAGAGAATTCTATGTCTTATGCACCAAAATAATGTATATTGAAATGATGAAGTATTTTTTCTGCGTCTGGATGTTAAATATGTAATTACGTACCATATTTGTAATTCCTCTGTCGTCTGATATCCATAACTCAAGTGTTTTCAGCGATTTATCTCAGAGGCAGATCAAAGTATAAGATGTCGTGTGAACTTCATCATATCAGCCATTGGAAGTCCACAGCTGGACATACACCTCTCTAAGGAAGGGGGAATATTGCCCATAATTGCCGAGCTGGGCAAGCGTGTTGGCAATCGCAGAGAGTAGTTTTCGCGTCGTAGATGCTGCTGCCCATATCCTCCCTGTTCATTTGAGCTACACTGTTGCGGATGTATTTACCGCCATCTGTCGGTTCTGGTACCTCA
This sequence comes from Heortia vitessoides, assembly GCA_020976665.1. Lineage (NCBI taxonomy): Eukaryota > Metazoa > Arthropoda > Insecta > Lepidoptera > Crambidae > Heortia > Heortia vitessoides. Next base: position 1,490,240 of record JACJUM010002543.1, read on the forward strand.
GTCGCGTGTTACGACACCTGGTACAGGTGAAGTACTTTTCTAGTATGCTGGTACCTCACGGCTTCTGCCGGTACCGGTGAACTTATTATTATTAAAAAACTCATGTGACACTACTTTATTGACATCAGCTAATCCAACCAAGCTATATGTAGGACTACATAAAGGAGTATAATACCAAATGACGATCCCATCTCCCTACGGAGGAGGGTAAACGTCAGTCGGGGAGGTACACCCAAACGACTTTGCACCTTTATTAATGATCCTACTTAGAGTAAAGAACTCCCGTTAAGGACCCATCTGGTAAGCAGCGAGATTGAGCAGTGCAATTGAAGTTTTAAATGGTCCGAGATCTGTTTTAATGGGGAAGGAAGATAGGCATGCCTTTGCCACAGGGAATTCAGATCACTTTGTTTGCTTCTAGCTATATTAAGTTATATAATGATTATGACGGTCCCGATGGCGTAGATGCTAGTGATTCTATCTTGTGCGCCAGGGGTCGTGGGCTCGATTCCCACCCAGAGCAAATATTTTTATGATGATATTTGTGTTTTTTCTCTGTTGTCTAGCATCCGTAACACAAGTGCTTTAAGCGACTTACAATGGCGTCAGTGCAATGTATGAAATGTTGTGGGAATTTATTTATTTTATTATTTATTATTGATTACTTAGGATGCCGGTTCATTTCACAATATTTTATAGAAAATCTTTCATAGTTCAAGCTGTTCAGTAGTGGAATGCGCTTCCTTTATAGATCAAACAAATAAACAATTTTTAAAAGAATGCTGAAGCATTACCAGTCATTGTAGTTGTTACTTGTATGTTACTTTCATATTCTCCTCTATATTTCTTATTGTATGTTTATGTATTTATGTGTATGGTGGTGGATGTATTCTTTTACAAATTTTAATTGTTTTTTTTTTATACATAAATTAAGTTTATTATACAATTCAAACCATCTGATAATTTTTTATTTCTCTTTGTCCAAAGGTTGCCTGGAAGACATCGCTCTATGCGATAAGGCTGCAAATTGTACTGTACTTTTGCATGTTTTTCTCTGTTATTTTAATGGATTTTGCTATTTATTGTGCGTACAATGAAAAATATTATTACTATTGTTATAACTAAATAATATTATTGAAGATTTTCAATAAAGACCGCCAATATTTATTTTGAACAAGAAAAAAAATCATTGCTACGAGGTACTTGCAGAGTAGAATAGTACCTTACTCTATACTAGGTGTTGTAAGAGGTGACTAAGGTACCAGAACCGACAAATGGTGGTATGTCCAACCGATACAGTGTAGCTCAAATGCAGGTCGGAGATGAGCAGCGGTATCTCAGTCGCGAAAGCTGCGATCTGCGATTGCCAACAAGCTAGCCCAGTGAGGCAATAATGGGCGAAATCCCCCCTTTCTTGGGGAGGCCTTTGTCTAGCGGTGGACTTCCAATGACTGATATGATGATGAATTAATTATCAACGCTTTATACAATATCACATTAAGTATCGTTATTAATTACGCTAATTAAACATTTTATCTGAAAATACAAACGAACGATATTTAAAGTTTCTTTATATCGCCTCTACGATTATATCCCAAAATATTAATATACTACATAAATAAATCCGCCATTGAATCTCGTGATGCTCTCCAATGCTCCAAAAGAGGGCACCCTTAATTGACTAATATTCGAAGGTTTATAATTTAAAATAATATCTATGTTAAAATTCACGTAACATCTTATATATTGACCTGACTTCAAAGTCACTTGAAGTACTCTAGTTACGGACCTCATAAAACAGAGATACCATATGTATAATACTAAAATACATATCAAACATCCAGGTAGAGAGTATGTATTTTGGTATATAGAGGAATAGATCGTGAAGTATACTTCATACATCTAGGAGATTAAATCTGAATTCAGATATAGTTTTCTTTATCGGCATGAAGCCCAACCCATATTTTTGCCATGACATTTTTAATTACAATCTAAGATTTCTTGTTCACTTATATACTATATACCAAACAGCGTTTGTTAGGTTTTCTATATAATTTATAAGATTTATGCTTTTAAAACTGTTTTTTTTCACGCAACATCTGGTAAATTGATCTGACTACGAGTATAACGATAAGCTACAGATATCAGACGAATCTATATATATATAAGAGAAGATGACTCAAATGAAACACAGAGGCTAAACTATAAGGGTTAGAAATTAAAAATTCTGCGCAGGGATTCCTTTTATCTTAGGTTAGCACTAACAAAGGACTTTTGAAATTCATCCCCTAAACGAGTTACAAAAAGAACAAAGTTAGTATGAAATTTTGCTATGCAATATTCTTTAGTGAAAGACATGAAATAAGTGTAAAATATTTTTCGAAAATCAATGACAGTTGTAAAATTTACAGGGGGCGATCACTGCTTATAAAAATATAATGCTTAAATTTTTTACTGTGTTTGTTTTATGAATTCTACATTCAAAAGAATAACTACTAGAAAAAATTAAACTTGTCTTAGATGTCAGACGGGACTTGAACCTGCAACCTTTCCCATTCCGGGGGACTGCACTACCATTGTTGCAGGTAATAAAAAGGATGACGCTGACTTCGCAACGCAAAAGAAAGAAAGAATCGAAGTGTCTACTAAAGTCTTGGTAGTACAATTGAACTTCAACCTGATGGAAAAGATTATATGTTCGAGTCCCGTCCGTCACCTCAATCAAGTTGTTATTTTTTCTAGTAATCATTATTTCTATGGATATTGATCATATAAATATTTGTCCTGTTTAGGAATAGAAACCACGACCCATGGCGCTTAAGATAGGGATACTACTAAAACGCGCTAAAAGACCCATTGAAGACCGGTTTTTAAATAAGTTTCATCATCAGCTAAGCTGTAGTACTTCCACTGCTGGACCCTCCCGCGCCCACAAGAAATTTTCACAAAGATCAGTTATTTCCTAAATGTTCGAAGAAATCGTAAGAAGCTTTACAAGAGGTATACCTAATACTAAGGTCGTCTGCATTGTTACCTCACTCTCACCTATTTCTACCGCCAAATTGTGTTAGCATAATTGTGTTTCGGTTAAAAGGTTGAGAAACGCAATGAAATAGCTGAGCGATGAGACACAATATCTATGAGACTTAAAGTTGGCGATGCGTTAGTAATATCGTTTTAATATTACGAGTGTCTGAAAACTGCAGTGAAGTTTACTGTAAGCTGGTCAACCTAGTATAAAAAAATCAGAACACATTTTAATAGAACCAACAAAAAACACTTTATTATTTAATTTAAATAGATTGCAAAAAGTATTTTTCAAACGAAATAAGCTTTTATCTTTTCTATTAACATTCAAAACTAGTGACGGGCCCATTCACACTTCAGAAGAGTCGTATAACGTAATCGAAGACTATTACGCGTTTGTTTACAGCAAAATTTATCGCACTGGATTCTCAGCCTTCAGTGGCGAACATAAGATCAAATTTCCCGGATCGCAGAATATAAGCAGCAAAAATTACACCATTGTAACTCCGATAACGTTATCACAAAAGACAAGCGATATTACCGAGCGAATAAATTTCCCACCGGCACAAAAATAAGACGCGACGTTCCAGATATGAAATATTATATTTGAAATCCTCTTAAAAAGTAGCTTATAATGTTCAATTACTTTGCGATTTAACGGGCACCGTCTGATATTAGACCTGCGCTCTTTAGACGAGCGAAAAAGCCTGATAGACGAATTTTAGCCTGACATTTAAGTTTTTTTATTATTATTATACCAGATCATCAAACAAACGCGTCACAATACAGTCCGCGTGATAGTAAGCATCATCGCAGCCTATCACAAAAAAATATCACAAGCGCGTTACCCGGTAATTTCACTGTTTCTTTCACGCTTTCACCCAAACCAGAATACAGCAATGCGATTACTGCTATTTGGCGGTAGAAAAAGGTGAGAATGAGGTACCCATGCAGATGACCTTGTGTATGCGATCTACATCATGTAAATTTAATGTAAAAATTAACTTGTGTATATACACAACACAACTATTTTGAATAAGGAATAAATAACAAATATGACTATGTACAAGGCATTAAGTACCGAGTAGAATAAATAATAATAAATTCACACAACATCTGATTATCATGATATCTAATTCCAAGATAAATAATAATTTTACTTATGCGAATAACAGACAACAGAAAAATTACAAAATTTAATACTTAAATTCGTATAAATAACACCAAAACACAAAACAAAACACAAATACCATCATATACATGTTTGTCCTAAATGTGGATCGAACCGACCTCTGACCGACCGACACACATATATATACACGACACAACTATTTTGAATAAGGAATAAATAACAAATATGTACAAGGCATTAAGTACCGAGTAGAATAAATAATAATAAATTCACACAACATCTGATTATATATTATCATGATATCTAATTCCAATATAAATAATTTTACTTATGCGAATAACAGACAACAGAGAAATTACAAAATTTAATACTTAAATTCGTATAAATAACACCAAAACACGGAACAATTACAAATATTCAGACACAAAATAAACACAAATACCATCATATACATGTTTGTCCTAAATGTGGATCGAACCGACCTTTGACACACAAGATAGGATCGCTCCCATCGGCTCCTTTAGGTCCGTAATAATACCTCCAGTTTAAGGTACTGAAGTACCAAGTGTAGTAAAAGATGACTGAGGTATTTGATCCGATAGATGGCGCCATCCCTGTTTGTAATTCACCATCTTTAATTTATATTTTAATAAACAACAGAAGCATATGCTATGCATTATGCATCTAAAGTGCGATTAAATAAATGTCTATCAGCACGAATTAAATAGCAATTGGGAATTTTGGCCCTCATTGACTTCAAATTGTTTGTACAGTTTTTCCATTATCTTTGTAATGCAAAGTCTACTGCACAATTTAAATATGGAAACCTTGTTAATTCGCTCAGGGACTAATTAAGATTTAAATGTAAAACATTTTGCATTATTTATTAGGCGTTGATGGTTGAACTGAAACGTTTTCATCATATTAAGTAGAATGAGACATTAAATCTCATTTATTATTATCATAACATCTGTTGGATATCCACTGCTGGACATATGCGTCGGAAAAAAAGAAGAATTTCCTCCCAAAATTGCCACGCTGGGTAGGCATGGTAACGATCGCGGAACTTTGCGACGGGAGTGCTGATATACATCACCAACCTACTATATTTAAGCCGTTTTGTGTGGATATACCGTCGTCTGTCTGTTCCAAACCTCAGCCCCTTGGTACAGAGGTAGACATAAATATCATCTTCATAACAACTATTGGAGGTTCACTGCAGGACGTAGGCTAACCCAAGAAAGGAGGATTTTTGCCCCTAATTACCGCGCTGGGCAAGCATGTTGGCAGTCGCTGAGCGCAGCTTTTACCATAAAGATGATGCTGGGCAATACCAATAGATCGATTATGATCCCCATATCAGCGTTTGTACGTCCACTGCTATACCTAAGCCTCCCCAAGAAACTTAGACAATGAGAATGGGAATGGGAATTACGGGGCATAGCTTCGCGATGGGATGCTGCTGCTCATTGCCAACCTGTTTATTTAAGCTATGCTGTTTTAGATGGACACACCTGTCGATCCTGGTACCTCTGTCACCTCTAAAGACACCTGGTATAACAAATGGGAAGAAACTACTTACAGTTTGCCAGTACTTATCGAGGGTGAGGAAAACTTGGAGGTAATGGCGACTGATATTGTCATGACGACGCGTGTAGTAGATATTGTCACTTATCGCTGCTAGTAGAGTAGAGAGCAACTATGTTGCAAGTGTGACTCGCAAGCTTGCACTACTAGACTTGTGAGGCAACTAACTAGAAAATGTATAAAATATCTAAGAACCTTCTTTTCTGTGCCACCAGCAACTGCGCCGACTCTATAAAATAATAATAGCCTTATATTCAGATTTTTCCTAATATAAAATTAACTAAATACGTTATATTTAAAACTTAAAATCAATAAAAGAAAAAATTTAGTAATTGTTGCTTGCTTGTTTTCTGTAGATCTGTTTGCCAATCGGCAAAGGCCGTTTTTTACAAAGTGTTTACTTTGTAAAAAATTAATTTGTATCTATGTATTAATCGGTGTACATGTTTAGTATAATTATTTATTTTACTTTATTTTCTTTTTTTCATATTTTTTTCTTAAATGTACGTCCAAAGCTCACCTGGAAGAGATCGCGTATTGTATAAGAACTTCTTACTTTTTGTTCTGTCTGATTATGTTATTTTTTTAAGTACAATAGAGTATATTTGAAATATCCCCTGTCTGTTGCATTGGATTTAATTTAACCTCTTTTTTCAGCTTTACATTCAAATTGCTTGGCTTTTAAAGGTTTCTACTATCTACCGACAGATTTCCCAGCGGTTTGGACTTAAAATAAGCCATGAGCTAGATATGACAGATTGGTATTAAATGAAAATATCATTGCCTACATTTAAAGCAGATAATATTTAAATTTTTTAAATTATGTATGTTTAGAATAGTTAAACAAATAATTATATAATACAAATTAGCTGACCCGACTAACGTTATCCTGTCTTAACTAATATACCTATGTTTATCATGAAAAAAACTACCTATCAATTTGGATTAAACTGTACCCGGTAAGTATAAAATTATTTAAATCGATTTATTAGTTTACCTACTGCAGGAAGTGTTGTAAGAGGCGATTAAGGTACCAGAACAGACAGATATATCCGGCGGTATATCCGAAACAGTGCAGCTCAATTGCACGGAGCGGGAAGTTGCGGTCTGCGATTGTCAACACGCTTGCCCAGCGCGAATTATGGGCAAAGAACCTCCTTTCTTGGAGAGACTTTTGTCCAGCAGTGGACTTCCATTGGCTGGTAAGATGATGATGATGAATTAGTTTAAAAATTCATTCTTCTACGTGTTTGTAACACGTAATGTTTATCTAAAAAGACAAACTGATCCGACAAACGATTTCCTCTACATGTGTTAATCATGAAAAAATATTTTGAATATAAATTGAAATATAAGCAATCCTATATCTCTAATCGGATCGAACTGTACACGGTAAGTAAAATTTGTTCCGTGAGGTTCCGGCTGAATAGAATAGAACCTCCCACTGTACCAAGTGTCGCAAGAGGCGACTAAGGTACCAGAACGGTATATCCACAAATGGCGGTATATCCACCCGAAACAGTGCAGCTTAAATGCACAGGGCGGGGATGAACAGAAACATTCCGGTCACGATAGCTGCGCTTTGCGCCTGCTATAGGGGGAGGTACTATTTTACTCTGTCGGTACCTCACGTCAAATAAGTCGGCAATTATGAAATGTTCAACATTAAGGGATAACCTACAATAACCATTCTTAAACCTCATTACAGCCTTGCAAATCCGGGGCAAGTCGATAGAATTTTAATATGCCTTGTTTATGGCACTAGTAGCTTCGATCAATATATTCCCCCTTTTCATCCATTACTCAAATCTTACTTTATATCTATAGTAAGCAAAATTCAACCGAAACATAAACGACATAAATATTAAATCGGCCAATCACTCCCGCCCCGAATTGCCATCCTTGCACGCACAAGAAGTACGCCGGTGCCACTCAAAGCCTGGCGCTGAAAGGTTCGCATTATTGTCGAACATTTTTTCCTATGGTTAACCTATTCTAGACCTTATTTCAGTTGACTTATGATAAAACGTTTACTCTTCAGCCTAGCAGCCGTAAAAGTCTACTACTGGAAATAAGCCCTGAGAAATGTTGCCCATAGTTTCCTCGTTGGGCAGGCGTGGTGGCGATCGCAGAGCCTAGTTTTGGGATGCAAAAGCTGCTTCTTCTTATGACCCTATTGCATTTAAGATACAACATTTAGACATCCCTACTAATCCCTACTAATATTATGTCTTTCTGTTACGCTTTCCCGCTTAAACCTCAACCGATTATGATAAAATTTGGCACAGACAATCTTTAGTTATTAGACTAGTTTTTTATTAAAAATAAGTGTTGTAAAGGGTCGAAAGGGGGAATGAAAAGTTTTATGGAAGTGTCGCTAGTTTTAGAGCTAGAAATTTGAAACTTATTCAGGACATTGATTCCATATAAATAAACATGACATTCAAAGTTTATAAAAAGGTAAAGAGGTATGGTACCCGAAAAGACTATTGCACGCGGACGAAGTCGCGTGCACAGCCAGTAGGACATATAATAATTTTTTTTTGAATTTTCGCATTGTGAATGATTTGGAAATCATTGAATTCATTAATATAATAGTAAAACCCACTGTTTATCCTGTCGTTGACGATCAAATAAAAATAATGCTCCATACATATAAAATTAGAGTTTTGTATGGCAGAAACATATAATTATTATTATTTGTAAAATATATAATCATCACCTATCAATGAAAGGAGGTTTTCTGCCCATTAATTGACGCGCTGAACAAGCGTGTTGGCAATTGCTGAGCGACGCTTTCGCTACGGGGATTCTGCTGCCCATCCCCACCCTGTGCATTTGAGCTACACTGTTCTGGTACCATAGCCTTGTCTACCGTTACTTTATTCTTCTCAGCCAATACTTCACGGCTTTCATAAACTTTCATAAACATCCATATATTGGTTTACATATGAAATTAGCGTTTAGCCGTACTGATCACGTTGATCTAAAATATCTCCTCTTTGGTTAAGAGTTCCGAATTCATAAATTAATTTAGCTGGTACAATTGAATTTTGAAAACAGTTACTCATTTGTTTCTTTTACAATATTTTTTTCTTTGGTATCGCTTATTACCGAGCAATGGAAAACATTAAATATCGGTATATTTACTATTAAGATACTTTATCTTTCTGTGATGTTCTTGTATGTTTTGCTGGTGTCTAATAAAGAGTAAATTAAGTAGAGTAAACAAAATGTTACAAAAAGACCATCATTACCGACTTACCAATAGCTAATTACACCGAGTGACGTATCAACGCTCTCAAGTCATTAATTATAATGACTTATCGGTTCGAGTGTACCAAAAATTTGTAACGAAATTATAAAAGTTGGCCTTCATTAATTTCGCGGCGTCGGCGAACGTCGACTTTGATAACGTCGGCAAATTGTAATTATCTTGCTTTTATTTGAAATTCAACAATAGTACGAGAAACGGCGAAAATAAACCGCGACTGAAACAGAATTTAGAAGGGTTCCACTTGAAATATTAAATAGGCGTTTTTATTTACCTTATGTACCTTGGAATAGTAGTACTAGAATAAGAGGTGACTGAGGTACCGGAAACCGACAGATGGCGGTATATCTATCCGAAACAGCACATTAAAAAACTACAGCGTGGGGATAAGCTACATGCTTAGTTTTGAGCTGTTCCGTGTACTAGCATAAGAGGCGATTGCGGTACCGGAAACTGACAAATAGCGGTATATCCATCTGAAACAGCGCAGTCCAAATACTACAAAGTGGGGAGGATCTTCACCCCCATCACAAAGCTACGCTTTTACTATCCCCACAATGCTTACACTGTGCAGCAATTATGTTCATATCTCCCCCTTTTTAGGGAAGCGTATGTCCAACAGTTAACTTTGAATATTTAGTCTAGGCATTTAGTCTTCTATTTT
>JACJUM010002543.1:1503065-1514529 GCA_020976665.1 Heortia vitessoides
TATATATTATATAGCATATTTGTGATAATACCCAATTCCGTCCACCACCATCCCACCAGGTTCAACCCTGGCAACTGTGCACTAATTTCTTATCTTTGCGTTTGTCTCTGAACAAACAAAAATATTATCATATAAATATTAGCTCTGGATGGGAATCGAACCCATGACCCCTGGCGCACAAGATAGGATCACTACCATCTGCGCCATCGGGCCCTTACGGCCGGCCCTAAAATACTTACGTAACATAATTTAAATTGTTCTTAATTTTTGTTTTCCGAATTAAATATCTTCAGTTTTTTAGATTTTTACACCTTTAAGATCTATCTAACAATAAACAAACATTTTAAGGTTTTAGACTCATGATTAAACATGCCCTTTACTAAGAATCAACAAATAGGCATAGAATATAACTAACACACTGACTGACACAATGTGTATCTGCCAAAGATACACAATTGTGCACTATCGATAATAAGTACTGAAAATATAGCAGACTAGCAGAGCCCTGCAGTTTTACCCGCATAGTTTCTTTTCCTGTAAGAAAAAAAATTATAAAAGTAATTCATGTTACTCCTTGTAACATTAGCTGTCTGACAGTATATATTTCGTTAACATCAAGCCAGCCGTTTCAGAGCTAATAGCTAGAACATATAGACATTTTAAGGTAATATATTTTCATATACATTTGAAAAGCCTTTTAATTTAGATCGGTTATTTACATTTATATATGATAACATGTTTTATGTGCAGATGGAAGTGTGCTCGATATGTTTCTTTAAATATCAAAACTCAATCATTTGAAGTGGAAACATCGCGGTCTCATACCATTTCTTTTATCCATTTAGCATTGGCGCAATCTATGAAAATGTACCCTCGAATGGTAGCCTAAATATTTTCCCAAGCCGAATATAGACCTAACCTAATTCTAAACCTAGGCACGTCCCATTCCGGACTGGGATAGCCGAGACACGCACTGCATAAAATAGCCACAAATATAGACGATAATAGCCTTTTATGGCCTTAGAAAAGGTTAAATGTATACAGTGAAGGGTATTTCAAAGTGTCGCATTTATAAAAAGTCGTACGACTTCTGTGTACGATTTAATTTGAACTGAAGGTCTTGTAAAAATCCAGTTAGAAATTGTTGTCAATGTATGTAAGTATTGCAACGGTTTTCGGACAAAGTTTATTCAACTTTTGCATATTGATTTTATAAGTAGGGCACCGTCACAGTGCATAGTTTTACTAGCTTCTATGGTTTATTTTATTAAGTTGATAATACTGTTCTTTATTAATAGTTATATTAATACTGTATTTTGGTCATTATGTAAAGGGGGAGTAGATTAGTACCTCCGAGGTGTCGTAAGAGGCGACTAAAGTACCGGAACCGACAGATGGCAGTATATCCATCCGAAACAAAGCAAAATAAATGCAAAGAGAGGAAATGGACTGTAGCATCCCCGTTGCAAAAGCTGCCTTCTGCGATTACCAACACACTTGCCCAGCGCGGTAAAATTTTCTTTTTTTGGGAAGGCTTATATCTAGCAGTGGACTATCAATGGCTGTAATGATGACTACTGTTGTTACTGTCACTTGAAATCAAATTAATTAAAACGATTAATTAGCCGTGTGGCCCCACAAGAGGCAACTGAGGTACCGGAACTAACAGATTTCGGTATATCTATCCAAAGCCGTGTTATTCAAATGGAACAGGGCGGTGATTTGCTGCAGCATTCCCGTCTTGATGTTACGATTAGCAATTGCCACCACTTTTGCCCACGGAAATTAAGGGCCAATTCTCCCTTTCTTGACATCCTTTTACGATACCTGGAATAGGGGGACATCCCATTTTTCTATACGATTAATTAATCGTCTTAATTTATTTAATTTTATGTGAGTTCATAGGCCCCCGCTTATGTCCAGCAATGGACTTTGTACGGATCCTATGATGATGAAGACGATTTGTTAAAAAACCTAGCGAAATACAATCGATTCATAGTCGAGATTAAGTAGACTCGGGGTAGTTGTTGGACAGTGTAAGGAAGAATACATAGAGTAGAATGAAATAAAAAATTGTTATTTGGACATGAAGCGGTTTCATTTGAGAGGCAGAGGCCTCCCTTTTTATACTTTTTGTATTACTTTTCCACACCAAAATGACTGATTAGATGAAGATGACTCCGACATAAATTATAGCCTGGAGTGACTAATTGGCAATGTTTTATACCGGTAAAATTAACTGTTTAATTTGTTCCAATTGTAGCAGTGTTTTTTTTATTAAAGATGCTATATTTTAAAATACTACCGTGGGATACCAGCAGAGTACAAAAGTACCTCTCTCTGTACCAGGTATCGTAATAGGCGACTGAGGCAACAGAACCGACAGATTGCGGTATATCTATCTGAAACAGTGTAGCTTAAATTCACAGGATAATTTTGTCATTGATAATAGCAAATGCCCATAATTACCGCGCTCGACAACATTATCATTAGCTACACTGTTTCGGATAGATATACCGCCATCTGTCTGCTTTAGTACCTCAGTCGCCTCTTACGACATCTGGTAAAAGGCGATGAACTATTCTACTCTGCCGGTACCTCACGACTCTAAATACTATTTATTATATAATAGTCTTCTACGAAATTGTGCGTTAGTTTGATTTATCTATTTATCAAACTACCAAGCCGCATCATAAAAAGCACAACCTTTTTTCTTGGGTGATATATACAAAAATATTAAAACAAACGTTTAAACAAGTATTTATTTACATATATCTAAACTTAATGCAATTGATAAAAAACGGTTATTTAAAAAAATAAGGTATTATTAATAAAAATGGGATATTTCTTTATTCCCCAGCTGCTAATGAAAATATGTAATATATAAAAAAATTTGTTTATTTTTTATTACTAAACTAGATTGACCAACAAACATACAATCACAAAAATTTCTTTAGCGCGTTGCCAACCTCTTAACTTGAAGTAATTATGTCACATTACCCAGTAATTTCACTGCCCTTCACACCTATTAAACCGAAACACAGTAATGCGAACTCTGCTGAAATCTGCTAAATTTGACAGTAATATGTGAACGTGAGATACCAATGCGTCTTTGTATGAAATCCAGCTCAAGTAAATGATCACTGTTTGGTCATAGAAAGTGCAGTGAGTCACCTCGCTTCAAATTCTGCGAGGAAAAAGATGTGATCGACTTGGAACTCGAACTCTTTTTCAGTATGAAAATTCAGCTTTTAATAATGATACATCCACTTATTTGTTATCGGATGTCAAATAGTTATTTAAAACTGTAGTGTGTTCCATGAAATAGGAGAATAGATGCAAGAGATATTTGATTCTGAGTACTGAAATCAAACAAAGAACGTACCTCGTTTATTGTATATTATATGTGACGGGCCGGAAGGCACAGATAGTAGTCATCCTAACTTGTGCACTAAGGGTTGTGGATTCGATTCCCACCCCGGACAAATAGTTATTTGTATTTTCTGTGTCTGTTTATTTATATGTTTTAAAGTACCTATTATACTTGTTATTCCACTTTTGTCTTATGTCCGTTACACAAGTGCTCTAAGTTACTTATCTCATAGTCAAGTCAACGTATTAGATGACATATGAATTATTTATAATATTATACAGCCCTAAATTCATTCTTTTTGTATATCAAAATCACAATATTTTTTATAATAAAGTATTATTATAAATGTTTACTTATTTAAAATAAATAATTAAAATATGGTATTATTATTACTAATAAATAGTATAAAGCGAAGTCGTTTTTCGTTGTCTGTCCGTCTGTAAGTTTATAAATAAATGAATAAGCTTAGAGCTTTTAAACTACGCAACGGATTTAGACGTGGTTTTTTAATAGATAAGTTAATTCATGAGAAAGCTTTATATGTATAAAAAATACATCATCATACCAGCCATTGGAAATTCACTGTTGGAGATAGGCCTCTCCAAGAGAGAGGGGGAACTGACAAGCGTGTTGGCAATCACGGAAAGCAGCTTTCGCGACAGAGATGCTGCTGCCCTTCCCCGCCCTGTGCATTGGAACTACACTTTTTCGAAAAGGTTGTAATTATAATAATAATAACTTTATTCAACAAAAGGAAACTTAAACCAAAATACATTTTAATGCTTAAGTACCTTAACTAAGTCTAGCCTGTTCTTATAGGCACCTATGCTCTGTAATGTACATGTAGGTGTGAATGAATGTGAATATGTGTATATACGGTCTAATATAATATAAGGTTTGCATATTGTTTACGTATATATTACATCAATACATAAAATTTGGAGCTATACTTATACAGCCATCTCATTATTTGAAGGTACACCGCCATCGTCGGTTCTGGTACCTCAATCGCCTCTCACGACGACTGGTAAGGGGGAAGTACTGTTCTACTCTGTAGGTACCCTACAGTATATTACATATATAAGTACATATTCAGAAAACCACTTCGTTTCTTGAATACTTCGTTCAGCCATTCACTAATCCACTCAATCTTTTTACAAAAGATGTAATGAATATTTAAAAACACTACAGTTCAATTATTTTTTGTACTTACATCCTGAGCTATCGATTCAGTCACCGGGATACCGAAAGTCAGAGTTTAAAGTTACAGTGCATAGATTTATAAATAACTACCAGTGTCCCGCAGCTTCACCCGCGTGATTCTGGATCCCGTGAAAATAAAAAATACAACAAAAGTAGCTTCTGCTTTTACCATCTGCCAATGAAAGTCCGATTGTTTGAGTTCACGAAAAAGGATTTCAGCAAGAATCTTATAAAGAACTTATAACCCAAATATAATATTTTATTTTAACTTTGTAAATCAGAGAACTTTCATACTTTATCCTTTAATATAAATATACATTTATATATATATATACTTCAACTTTTCTCCCCGAATATTTCGAAAATTCTTTCTTAATGCATTAGTCTCCTTTATGTTATAAAACTAACCCATGTGCAAAAGTTTAATTTTCAAAGATTAGGCCCTGCGTTGATGTGCCAGTTAGGATTCTTTTAATCATATAGATAAATAATTAAAACACAAACATAAATAACAGGCCTGATTGCGCAGATGGTAGTGATCTACGAGTAATCTTGAGTGCCAGGGGTAGTAGGATCGATTCCCACCCAGAGCAAATATTTACATGATGATATTTGTGTCTGTTCTGTGTCTAGGTGTTAAATATATGTATTTAAGTAGTATATTTGTGATTCTTCTGTTGTCTGGCGTTGGTAACACAAGTCCTTTAAGCATGTAAGTACCATGAAGTCAGGTCAATGTATGAGATGTAAAAGCTTATATAATTTCTGAACAATCAATAATGTAACAAATATAGCTCCAATAAATGGTCCCAATGATTAAATAAAATTATCTTTTAATCTGTCTTTATTGGTGTAATACCCAATTCTGTCTACCATCATCCCACCAGGTTCAACCCTGGCAAATAACAATTAATTATTAAATAAATGTAGCCCGAGATCCCAAAATGGATAACCTGTGTCAGACAGGCTAGTTCTTTCCAAAATGCAACAATTTTTATTTAGGCTAGAAAACACTTCTACACTGTAACAAAATAATTACAATAGGATTTATATATCAGTCTAATACTCACATAGGTTATTCAAAACTGAACATAACCGCTTGAGGGGAGTTCAAATCAAAACCATTTTGATAGCAATCTAGCCCTCGCGTTGCCGGCAAACGCCGGTGAAACCCGCCGGCGCGCAGCATCGTGTTAAACCAATTTATGCTGGCAGCAAGTCAGATTAGAACGCCGCTAATTATGCATGGATAACATCTGTCTATCCAATCGTTTCTCTATGTAACAACTTGCCAACTACACCGCCGGGGTACATAGATAATGTACATATGCATTTTGCGAGACCTAACTTCGAGACTGAACATTATCAGAAACACAATTTTGAACTTTCATTATATCAGCCATTGCTGAAATTTGAAATTATCTCTAAGAATCCACTGTTATACATTGTAAGCGTATTGGTAATGGGCTGCTGCCGCCCCGCCCTGTGCATTTAAGTTACACCGTTTCGGATGGATATACCGCCATCTGTCGTTTCTGGCACATCAGTTGCCTCTTACGACATCTGGTACAGATACTATTCTACTTTGCCGGTCTCAGCTATCTATTGTCACACTATAAGGGTAAGAAACTGGAATTTTTTCACGAGGGTTCCTTTTATAACCTTACGGAACACAAAGAAAGGACTCTAGGAAATTCACCCCCTACGAGGGTAAAACGGGTGTTAAAATTTAAGATGAATCTGAAATTTAATAAAAGTTTTTCGTAATAATTATGAGAAATGTGAAAAACATTGTTGCTATTAAAATTGAAACTTACAATTAAACTTCTCTTTAAAAATTTAATTAACGATCTAGCGGGAACCAAAAAATGTTGATAATGAACCGACAGCGGGAGGAGGGTTGAGCACGCGCGCAGGGGTGATAATATTCCTCATTACGACGGGTCTGCGAGACCACATTCAACCGGTTACGTGACGCCGATGGGCATTTGGAGTCCATCACACCGTAGCGAATGGTCGGCTATGCGTTTTGTTCGTTGCTTTGAAGAAAACCAGAGAACCGTTAATAATGCCAGAAACCCGATATACCGGTTATTGTTGAATATTTGTTTGTTCTGTGTCTAGGTGTTAAATATAATAATAAAAATAAGTATTCCCATAACATCTCATACAATGATATGACTCCGTGGTAAGTCGCTTGAAGCACTTGTATTACAGACGCCAGACACTAGAGGAATCACAAATATACTACTTAAATATACATATTTAACACCCAGACACAGAACAAACACAAATATCATCATATAAGTATTTGCCCTGGGTAGGAATCGAACCAACGACCCCTGGCGCACAAGATAGGATCACTCCCATCTGCGCCATCAGGCCGGTCTATTCGTGCCCAACGTTCAGTTTGGTGTACAGTCAGCCTAGATAATCTACCCGCCCTTAATAAACTGGCAGGTAACATTTATACGTACTAGAATATAAATTATGGAGATAATGCCTTTATATTTACCGCTCTGGGTCAGATATTCTGTTATATTTATATTATATATTTATTTGCCGAACTCCATCCATACATAATACAAATACAGGGTGCTCCTAGATTGACGACTTCAAATATCATCATCATATCAGTCATTGGAAGTCACTAAGTGGACTTCTAATGACTGATATGATACCATTAGAAATATGTTAGGCCTCCCCAAGAAAGCAGGATTTTTTTAAAATTGTAAAACGGCCCGCGTGTCAGTAAACGTCACCGTTGCCTATAGATGTTGGTCTTATCATAAGAATATCACTGGTGCATTGTGACTTGAATGTATTATGTCTTATTATTCAGAAGGCCTCTGCTACTTACATGTATAAGATTTACCAGAAATAAATCTGAAATAAATCTATTTTATTTTATTAATTCTTTTAATTGTAGTGCCTCTTTCACCTCTCAAATTCTAACAAAACATACAAATATGAACACGTCTGTCACTGCCAATAAAAAAGGTAATACTAAGAAAAATTTTAGACCAGACTTATGCAGATGACCTTTAAATGAGGATCTATCTTTGCAGACAAAGTTTGTTTGGGAGTGGTCTATGCTGTTATGGATTCGTAAAACGCTATCAGTCAGTTCCGGTGCCTCACTCGCTTTATGCAACACCTGGTATAATAAAATTTTCTCCGCTGATGCCCCAGGGACATATACGGGTGTAATTTACTCAAAAACAGTAGTTTTTGAATAATCCAAAATATTAACATGACCTGAATACGATATAAGTAGCTTAAAGTGTTTTTGTGTTACGGATATCAGACAACAAAGGAACCACAAATATAGTTAGATACATATAAATAACACCCAGACACAAAAGAAATATAAATATTCATCACATAAATGTTTGCTCTGGGTGACGTTCGAACCCACGACCGCTGGCGCTCAAGATCAGATCACTACTATCTGCGCTATCGAGTCCGTCTAACGTGGGATTTTCCTAAATATATTTTTCTAACCCCCTATATAGTACGCTACCTACGATCAATAGTACCTCTAGGGACGGTTTTGTCGGTATAATAACATGTGATATTTAGTGTACACGAATCGGCTCGGACACCAGTGTGAATATCTAATATTATAAATAAAAATTATATTATGAAGTCAGCAAATAAGCATACAGTCCGCTTGATGGTAAACGATACCGCAGCTAATACACGCTAGTGTCATCATATGGATATCACTAGCATATCACCAACCTTGTTACTGAAGATATAAAGTCACTTTTTAATCTCCTCTCTCACCCTTCAGAGCGGAACACAACAATGCGAAACTGCTATTTGGTGGTAAATATGTTCTCTATGGCAATATGTAGAAAGTTTGTAATATCGACCAATAGATGGCACGAGTAGTAGTATGGAAGAGCGTCTTCATACGAAACCACTCAGCGATGTATATTTCCTGTATGCGCTCACTAGATTTTCAAGTCGCACAAGTTTTTTCGGGTTCTGGGTGTAAATATAAATCAAAGGACAATATTTGTTAATACATCGTTATATGGTGTCCATAATACAAGTGTTTTAAGCAACTTATCTCGGAGTCAGGTCAATGTATGAGATGTTGAGGCATTGGCCGGGACAGTCTGGCTTACTCCATATAAAATCTTCCTACAGCACACAGCACACAAAATCACCTAGAAAAATTGTCTAGACGTGTCTGCTGAGGTCTCGATAGCATAATAGCGGTGCACTTTCCCGGCAAAAGGAAGAAGCAGGTTCGGGGCTCGCCTAAAGCCTGAGATAATTTATTTTTATTATTAAATATAATCTTCAGAATAATTATTATTTTATAAATAACTTAAGTACTCGTGTTACGGATATCACACAAACGATTACAGATATTACAACAAAAAAATTACATACATATAAAAACACCCAGACACAGTACAAATACTCATGGTATAAATAATTGCGCTGGGTAGAGGTCGAACCTACTTCTTTTGACACACAAAAGGAGCACTACCATTGACACCAGCCGGCCTGTTTAATAATTTAGGTTGATTAGGTAGATTTTTGTTTGCATATAACCTTTAAATTAGTGCTCCATTTTTTTATTAAAAAAAGTTGCTGCATAACGTCTAGTTCTAGATATAGGCATTCCCAAGAACCTTAGAAGGGTATATGTCCGTATTCAGAAGAGGTTCTTTCACAAAGGTTTTATAATAAGGAGAGATGCCTTAATGATAAACTGATACTGCTCTATTACTTCTATTTTGGCTGTTTAATACCGACAAAGAAGAATCTTACCTCCCGCTGTATTAGGTGTAAGACCGACTGAGGTACCGTTTGAAATAGTATAGCTCAAATACAACAAGGAGGAGATGAGCAGCTACATACCCATTGCGAAGCTACGCTCTGCGATTGTCACCACGCTTACCTACCCCGCGCGACATTTAAAGGCAGGCAAATGGCCCTTCTTGGGAAGGCTTCTTTCCAACAGTGAATTTAAAATAGTTGTAAAGATGAACACTTTCATTTTTGCATTACAAAAATAAAGAGCAAGACTGACTTTCAATTTAACAAAAGACAGCTAAAATTAATGTGTTGTACTTTGCTGGCGTTCGGTTATGAAATGGTGAAATATGTGAGACCAACGCTGAAAACCGAGGCTACACATACATTTCACTTACAAAGCTATCTAAAAAACCGAATTCCCAGAACATTGAGAACACTCATGTCAAAAGAAAAATAAAAGGTTTGCCCTTATTCAGGTGTAGGGTCGCCATGCGTCAAGATTATTTATTACTTGCCGTGAGATAAGTAGACTAAATAGTACCTCCCTCTCTACCAGGTGTCGTAAAAGGAAATAAGGTACCAGAACTGACAGATGGCGGTATATCCATCCGAGACAGTGTAGCTCAAATTCATAGGGTGGGGATAGGCAGCAGCATCCCCGTTGCGAAAGCTGCGTACTGACATTGCCAACACGCTTGTCCATTTGAGCTACACTGCCTCGGATGGATGGACCGCCGTTAGTCGGTTACGGCACCTGGTATAGGTAGAGGTACTAATGTACTCTGCCGGTACCTCACGGATCAAAAATAATATTTATCCTAAATTTTTTGTTCTAAACTTGGCCTCATGAAGCACGAGTATGCGTTTCAACGTTAATTCTTGAGCATTTTCCAGATTGTATTATTGTATGTACGAGTGCTTGTTAAGATATGTTATTGAAACAAATATTTTGCTTTGAACGTAATCTTAAAAAGCAGAATTCGTATATCTGTTTTAAGGCTGAATACTATTGAATTTAGACTAAAATTAATTTTGTTATTATTTTTAATAAAAATATACACAAATATACTAGGAAATGTAGGCTGACTGACTGACATTTCAAACAGAGTCTCAACTACAAGAATTGGAAAATTTCAGTATTACATAGCCTACTTATCGAGAAAGGTTATATAATAACATCAAGCTAGGACCAATAACAGCGAAGCATAAATAATAAGTTGGGTTAGGTTTGTTCTAGGGTATGGCGGGTAAAAAAATTATTATATTAAAATAAATATATAATTAAAAATCATCCTTAGGGGATCATTTTCGAAAAAATATTTTAGACGTGATCAAGACTTTATATGAATAACTCAAAAGGAACTCTCAAGGAAATTTCAAGATTCTAACCTTTTCATAGTTTAAGCCCTGCGTATATTTCAGTCAAAAAGTCAGTCAGTTCATAAATACAATATATATATATTCCTGACATTTGATTTAACTTACTTCTAACTTATAAAGTGGGAGAAGGACGCTTTATTTTTTTCCAGTTACACAATTAATCCTCCTCATCAACCTTGATGTAAAAAAAATATTTTCTGTGTATACTTTATCAAAAAATTTTTGCGGATCGTATTGCTCAATAAAACAGTTCAAATAACGAGCATTTCATATGAAAAGATACATTCATATATTATGGGGCAATAAATGTAAAAATCGAATAAAACTATTTTGCTGACTATTTTATTTCTGAAAACAATCGGAATCGGAAACTGAATAGTACGATTCATTTGAATGTATGGTAATAAATGTTGAAAATGTAGACATCACAATATAGATTCGACATATTATACTAGCGGCCCGCCCGACTTCATCCAAGCACATAAAAGTTGATACCATTACTGTAAACATATGAATACCACTCTGAGGTCTGTAATGTGTCCATATACCAGTAGGTGTGGACATTGTTATTATAAATAACATAGGTACAGACTGCAGCGCTATCTGCCAGGCTGATTTGTAAATCAAAATCATCCAGGCCCCCCCTTAAATGGATTCATAAAAATTCATTTAAATTGATCCAGCCGTTTAGTTGCAGTATAGATTAATAAATCTTGATATTGTCTGCAC
>JACJUM010002543.1:1514539-1623683 GCA_020976665.1 Heortia vitessoides
TGTGCCAGTTGTCGGAAGAGGTGACTAAGGTACCGGAACCGACTGATAGCGGTATACCCATCTTACAAGCGTGACTTAAACGCAAAGGGCAAAGATGGGATGCATCCTTGTCACAAAGTCGTCATGCGATAGCTACCACGCCAGCCCTGAGTGGCATAACCCCCAGATAAAATCCCACTGCAATATAGACAAACGAATGACTATAACAATAATAATGATAGGAACGTGAAATTTTAATTTAGGACGGGTTTTTAATTTAAAATGCAAACCAAGAAGCGATTCAAATAATAATTAAACCCTGAAGGGACAAAATATTGGCAGCAAATTTGTATGAAATAATTTTTAAATTAGAGACAATATTGATAAAACTTGAGATGAACTTAAAAATGGTTCATTGAAATGCTTTAAGAGTGCAAAGTAGGGGTTGAACTTTAAAATAGATGCAAAATATTACTGTAAAAAACTAAAAACAACTTCCTGTATTATATTTCACTCTTTTTGAATACCCGACGCAGAATGGTTGTATCTTTGTGTTAAAATTTATATTTTTGTTTGTGAAAAATTTAAATTATGTGTGTTTATATCAAATACTAGAAGAAGAGAGAGAGCTAACTGACTGACTGACTAACTCATTGACTGCCTAACTCACAGACTAATTGAATCACAGACTAATTGACTCATTAACTGATTGACTATTGACACTAACTATCAATACAGGACCTAACTAAAAGGGTTCTAAAAATTAAATTTTGCACAGGGATTCCTTTATAACGTTGGGAAGCATTAAAAAATGATTTAGGAACATTCACCTCCTAAAATGGTTCGATTTGAACCCACGTTGGGTGCAAATTTAAATAGAAACTTTGTTATTTTTTAAGTTCATAATTACAGCTATTGACATAGGATAATAGTAACAAGTAATTTTTAGCAAGTGTACAATTTGCTTAAGAGGTTAAAACCTATAGGGATGCAAAGTTAGTATGAAAGTTCTACAACTTAACGCGGGTGAAACCGTATGGCGCTGGTAGTATAGTCATATGGACTTGGAGTGCAGATAAAAAACATTAGAAACATATAAAACTAATACAAATTAACAATTATGCGCACTCCCATGCGTTTTACACTTATATCCCGATAGCATCACTTCTACAAATCCTCAGTCGACCTCTCACGGTCCGTCTTCAATCAACCATCGTAGTGTAGTATATAGAGCAATATTTGACCCCCGAGTAAATATAGACTGCACTAGTGCACACATGAGGTAGACACAAATGTCGTCTGGCAAAGGTAGGAGTGTTCGCATTGCTGTGTTCCGGTTTGTAGGGTGAGAGAGGCAATGTAATTACTCATGTGTAATGTGACATAATATCATCAAATTACAAGTTTGGCAACGCGTTAGTGATATCCTCGTGACATTACGAACTTTCTTTAGGCTGCGGTGATGCATATTGTCACGTGTACTGTAGACATTTTTGTTGACCCGGTCTAATAAAAGAAAAACACTCAAAGCAGTTATTATTTAATTGATGATTTAAACACTTTATCATATCAGAAAGGAATAACTATAAATATACTAATTATTTTATTTATTTTGTTATTGCACTATACGAGACCAATGCAGGCTATACCTATAGTGATTAAAGTATACAAAATGCTTAAAACAGAGAGACAGTCTTGTGTCTCTTCGATTAACGAGAATGTTACTGCGCCTGTTCAAAAGTATCATCTAAGTCCACTGCCATCCTTACACACACACAATGATGAAATTGCTGGCTCAATAACGTCAGGCGCTGATTCTTGTTAGAGTACCATATGCCGAGAATAAGCGGTAACAGTAAGGTGTTGAGTAGGTGTTCTTTTGAGATGAAAACACGAACAATTGTTGATTAATATATTTGATGTGGTTTGTTCAACAGTTATACAAAGTGTGAGTTCTATAGCTAATCAATATAAAATGAAGACACATTGTTATGATAACATATTACAAATTAGGGAATAGTGCCGAGTGCAAATCCATGTGCAATACTCATGTGATTAATCTGACCTAAATATTTGATACATACATGGCTGCATGATGAGTTCATAAAGAATGATGCAATAAAATTATTAAATTAATACAGGTATGTAGGCACAAAACGAACGTGTATGAAAGGACTAATACGAGTAAGGGAAGCGAAAGACATGCCAATATCTTAGCGGTGACCAGCGCACCCGCATCGGTCATGGGACATGAGAGACCAGGAACCGAACTCGGTTGGCCGCCATGCCGTAAGTTGTGTGCAAACTGGAGGAATAAGTAAGCCCAGCCACATTAGTGCTGTTGGTTGTCACTCAAGGGGTGAGAACTGCCCGCATTCGCCAGCGAAACGATCTGCTGTTCCACGAATAGTATGTGTGCTAAGAGTAGGAAGAAAATACGACTTTTTAAATGCTATCGGACGGATTGTCGATCCTATCCACAAGGTAGATCTATCTGAAAATGTTGAACGGAGTCTATGACATAGCGGTCGGTCTAGCGCAATCCGGTTTGTATCGGACCACCGAACAGTTAACATGCATAGAAACTGTCATTCTGCTCAGTTATATGCTGGATTATTAAAATTGACTGAGTTAAAGTGACATTATTAATAAAAGTTATCTGGACTTAAATAGAGTAGTCTGGATTTATTTTACGTCAAACAACATTAGCTACGAAACGTCTATTGTGGAGAACAAGAGATGGCAGACGACAACCAAGTAGATCGTTCCTTCCCTGTAATATAGTTTCTTCTGTGAGATACATATATACAGAGATAGGGATGAGTGAGCAATAGCGAGGTGTACCTAGTCATAATCATCATTATCAACAAACTAGCCACTGAAAGTCCACTGCTGGACACACGCCTCTCCAAGAAATGGAGGTTTTTTGCTCATAATTGCCGTACTGGGCAAGGATTTTGGCAATCGCAGAGCGCAGCTTTCGCGACGAGGATACTGCAGCCCATTTCCGCAATATGCATTTGAACTACTCTGCTCCGGATGGATATACCGCCATCTGTCGGTTCTATTACGACACCTGTTGTAGTGGGAGGTACAATTCTACTCTACCAATACCTCACGGCTTGAGGCGTAGTGTCGTTTATTAATTTTCATCATATCATTTGATAATATTATAACTTTCAATTAGTAAAATATATTTTGAAAATTAATAAATCGTTTTTCAGTTTATTCATTACAAATGCACAATAATATAAATCGTGCCTCGTTACATTCCATATAACCTGTTTTTCGGTGAATATATATTCTTTCATTCTTTCTAATCGTGAAAAATATATTTAAATTCAAGGAGTACTTTTTAAGTTAAACTGTACCAAAAAATAATCAAGTATTTCCTCTTTACAATATCAGTGTAGATATGATGATAGTGCCTATTACTGAGATAGAGTAATCCCTATTACTGAGTAGCTTCTCTATTCCTCTTTCAAATAAATCCAACTGTCCAAGCGCTCAGCTCACATCACAGTTGTTTTATAAAATAATCTTATAAATGAATAAGTTTTCAGACAATATTCAAACCTAAGGACAAAAACAAATGAATCCGAGAGCTTCTATGGTTTATGGTAACTCTGGTTATTCTGTTTTCACCATAAATTAATTTTTATTTCAATATAAATAAGGTTCATAACCAAGTTATGACTCTATGCGAGATAGCATAGACAAAGGTAAGGATATAAAAATATAAACAACAACATTATAAAAATCACAGTCGTTTATTATTAATAAATACTGGTAATTAATTAGGATAGGTATAGAGATTTTACCAAAAAATCCTTAGAATAATGAAAGTTTTTCAAGGATATCTAATTAAAATCTAGAAATGTAATGTTCAAGTGAGTACATACGAGTAGAACCGCCTATCGTCGCATTATAAATATGAATGAAAATTAATATCATAGTCACTAAAAAGGAACTTAACATTAAGTCATGGGCCCAATCTCCTATAAAACCTTAACAGCTAACCCCTAAAGGTACATATAAACAATCTAAGTCCATCTGCGTCCTAAAAAGCTAATTATTTCGAAAACTATTCAAATGTCTCAACAGGAATATGTGAAGCTATCGTAGCGGGAAAGCGAGGACCTCAAAAATAACACCTTCAGACACGTTTGGTAACTTCATGTCTCACTGCAAGATGGGAAATGGTATTCTGATCTCGCAAATGGCTGCATGAGAATTAATGTTTTAATAATCTACTTAAAAAACACTTTCTTGCTTCATTTTATTTCATTTATAAAGTGTTTGGTTCCGCCGGCGGACCAGGGGCAAGGAAAGTGTTTTTAAGCTTAATAAAAGAAAACTAATGAAATAATTGTTTGCTAAATTCATCATAATGTACATTTTGTTTATGCTTTAAGAAGCTTATTGCAAAAATAATTACAATAAATAAAATAAACTTAGCCACCATTCTATTAAATGCATTGTGCTTAAAATGTCGGAAGACTTTTAAGTCTTGTAATGGTAACACAAACAAACGTCATTTTACAATTAGCATCACAAATGCATTATACATTCGAATGCGGTCGTTACCAGATGCGGAATAAGAATTCATTTCGCATCTCTTCCATTTCCAACGTCAAACCATGAGACATAGCTACCAAACGGGGCTGAAAGCGAATGCGAAGCCGCATATACCTGTTCAGACCATCCATGGAATCACCGAAGCTTTGTGCTAAGCTACTGCATCATCTTCAACTTGAACCTTAGAACTAAATATGAGATTACTCTTATAAAGACAAAGAACGCCGACAGCGCGCCAACATCGATCCAAAAGTTGGCCTGATCCATGGTCATCTCTTTCAAAAACTTATCAGGCTTACGAAAATGGCAGTACGCCTCGGAACATTTGAGCTTCTCCCTTTCAAAGCCGTAGACTGACAGCATGGCACCTTCGAACCCGTATCGGACATAGCTTAAGTACGTGAGCCATTGGAGGTAGCTGGGGATCGCGTTGAAGTTGACGAAGAAACCGGAGAACAGTACGACGGGGATGGTGGTGACCGGACCTAGGTACACGCCAGTCTCGATCTTCATGGCGGCTCCAATGAGCAGACCGAGGGACTGGGCGACCAGAGCTGTCAGTATGTTTATAGTCACGAACATAAGCACCCGGTCCGTTTGCATCGGCTGGCCCGTCATGAAATAGACTATCATTACGTAGACCCCGCTGAAGACGATCTGAAATAAATAAAGATTAAAATGTAAGTGCTTTAGCTATTCATTTATAAAAAATGTAAAAAGTTAATTAGTAAATTATGAGCCGTGAAGTATTCTAACCATATTAGATGTCGTAGGAGTCGAAGTATGGAGTAAAGTACCTAGGGATGATTCTATGGAGAAAGGCTATGATGGGCAACACCCCTATCATATTATACCACGTATATACTATATATAGACACTAATCATCATTATCAGCTATTGATGATGATGATGACAGCTAGACATAGACTAAGACAAGTATTTACGGCGCGAAATAGGCGTAAATTATAAAACAGCTACAAAATAATAATAACTAAACAATAGTAAATATTTATTATTTAAGGGTACTGCTTGATAGTTAATTCTTTATTCAATCAACAGCTCTTATTTTTTTATTTATTTGTTATAAAAAAATCGGCTAACAGGTGAGCATACCCAAATCGCCAACAAGACTAAGTCTTAAACATAAACATTAATAATTAAATAACAATAACAATAATAAAATAAATTTATTAAACTAAATCAGATCATGTCACGTCGACAAGAAAAAAATGTGCAGCCATTATCAAATAACGTGCACCATCAGCGAATAGATCAATGTTCTCGTTTTGACCGAGCATGACCCCAACCAAGCGCAATGCGCGCGCTGTCGGCGCGTGCGCACACTGTGTGTGTAACGGGAATCTTATATAATCGAAACTTACAGCTAATAAAGGACTTTACATATGTAAACTTACTTACCTGAAACGGTAAATCTGCCATTGTCTTGGCAAAGTAGAAAGCCTTCAGAGAGTACCAGTAGTTCAAATGCTCTCTCACAAATACGCTCATCTCAGTTGGGACTGAAAAGAAATAATACTTGTAAATATTTTATATAATATAGACCTCTTGAAAAGGTCGCCTGCATTGGTACCTCACTCTCACATATTTCTATCGCCAAATAGCTGTGTTCGCATTGCTGTGTTCCAATTTGAAGGATGAGAGAGGCTGCGTTCCGGTTTGAAGGGTAAGAGATGCAGTCAAATTACTGAATAATTGTGACATTGTATCATCTGTTCAAAGAGTCGGCGACACGCTAGTGATATCTTTGTGATGACACGAGCGTCTATAGATTGCGTACACCTTTACAATCAAGCGGATCGTATGCTTGATTGCTAACTTCATTATATATATGAAAAACTAAAGCTAGCTGTGCCCTGTGGTTTCAGTTGAATAGCAGGTCGACTACGTGCTCGCGTTCGTTGTATCTAGCGGAGTAGAATAGGGTTTCTTTGCGTACCAGACAGCGTAAGGGACTAAGGTACCGCAAGCAACAGATATATCATAGATATATATAGTTGATGAGATTAGAGATGGGCTTCAGCGTTTCCATCCCAATGTTACGCACCGTGTTAGCCACCGCAGTTTATCCACCACCACCATTTGTATATCTATCACTCAAATTCCGTTCAAATTGAAACAATTGATCTTCTCACACCAAAATTGAAAATTATCCGTGATTTCGGCTTTAGTTTAACTTTGTTTTAATTTTATATCATCACATTGTAGGTGGATATTGAAAAAAATAGCTTTGTGATATAAGTCAATAATTGAACTTTTAAATAAAAAACAAATCAAACCTTATATACATAGAAACTCCGCAGAGTTACTACATTAGTAACTTTATATCAATTAACGTTATTTTTTTCTAGTTCTAGTTTTCGTTGCTATGGACCAGTGGGTTCTCAAGAATCGTAATAGTGATCCCCGGAAAAATTTAAGATGCCAGTTTGAGCAGTATGCCATAATGTAAATTTCAAGATTGCTGACATTGTTCAATAACTTATTAATTCAAAATCTACTCTGTTTTACTTTCTATGAAATGATATTTTTTTTATTAATGTAATATATAATATAACTTACAAAGTTATGATTAAGGTTTATTTTCGGATTAAGTCAGTATTTTTTTCGTACACGTGGTTTGTGCTAACAAAAAAAATTGACGTGGTCCCTTGTCTCTAATAGATAGAACTACTTGTTTAGTATAAGGCCACTGCCAACCACCCATTACCAACTTGATGTTATAAATGGAGGGAACGGCCGTCCCTAGCGACTTTCGAGACCAATATCAGTGCAAGAACCCATTAATATGGTCACTGGTTAGTGGAACGTTGGGAGATACTGCAATATACAGATCCGTTTTTTGAAGTAAATTTTATTAATTTTCGCTTAATTTACATATATTAATGTGCCATATATTATTCAACCAATTAAATATTCAACAAAATAATATTAAAATATAAACACTTAATGTTAATTATGTACATAATTCGATGCAAACACAAAAGAAGACATCAACATGATTAGGATTCGTGATTTAAAATTTATTTATTGTATTCATAAGTTTATCATGAAAAATATATTGTGGCTAATTGTGATATTATATATCAGGCCAGTGGAAGTCCACAGCTGGACATAGGCCTCCCCAAGAAATAGGGAATTTCGCCCATAACCGCCGCGCTGGGCAAGCATGTCGGCAATCGCAGTGCGTAACTATTACGACGGGGACGCTGCTGCCCACCCCCACCCTGTATATAGGATGGATATACCACCGTCTGTCAGTTCTGGTACTTAAGTCGCCTCTAGGGGGAGGTGCTGTTCTACTCTGCCGGTACCTCACGGCTATTGAGATATAAACTATCCCGACTCACAAGTTGGATCAAACTGTACACAGTAAGATAACATTTATAAAGATCAGTTAGAAGTTCATCCCGGTCAAATAGTGTAACACGAGATTTTATTTACTCAAATATAATGACAATGAAAGACAGGATAGGTATGGGAAAGCAGGACGGGCCCGATGGCGCAGATGGTAGTGATCCTGTCTTGTGCACCAGGGGTCGTGGGTTCGATTCCCACCCAGAGCAAATATTTATATGATGGTATTTGTGTTTGCTCTGTGTATGGGTGTAAAATATATGTATTTAAGTAGTATATTTGTGATTCCTCTGTTGTCTGGCGTCCGTAACACAAGTGCTTTAAGCGACTTACCACGGAGTCAGGTCAATGTATGAGATGTTGTGGGAGTTTATTATTATATATTATTATTATTATTATTATTATTATTTCTGAATTTCGAATGCTAAAGAAAGAAGACTATACTTTTAAAATTTAACGGCAAACAAAAAATATACGAGTGAAGTCACAGACAAAGAGCGGAAGGGCAAAATGTTTTTTAAAAATAATGGCCAAGGAAATGTGAGTCATACAAATTAATACAACACTCTTGTATATTTAAATTTGAATCATACAACGAGGTCGTTTTCTGGTGTAATGTAAGACTACTCAGAACTTGTTACTTCGCTAGCGTAAAAAAATGTTGTTGTGCTTTGTACGATCTGCCGTTGGGTCTATATAAAATTATCTGTCACGGTGTTGGTCCGGCATGAACTTCTAAACTACTGAGCCGAATTGAATATTTTTTTGTCTATCCTGTACCATTAGCTTGATTCAACTTTTGAGATTGGATAGTTTATATCCCAATTTACAATAGCAACATTTTTTTTCAGAATAAACATTGCTATATTTAAGACAGGGCAACAACGTCAGGTAGCTAGTAGCTAGTTTATATATATATATATATATATATATATATATATATATATGTCCGGTGTTTTGTTATATAAATAATATACCATGATTAATTTACTAAAATAATCATTAAAAAATAAGGGTACGTGATAGAAGGGTTAAAATTTAGATTTGTATGTATTTTACTGACACATTATAAAAAAAAGTCCATCTAATTTAAAAAATATATTAGGGTTACCCTATCGCTTAGGGGTATGAAAAGTAGATAGTAGCCGATTATGCATATAATATTTCATAAGAATCATTCAAGCCGTTTTAATATATAAATAAATAATGTAAAGGTTTAACTTACATGTAAGAATAGTAGGCATCATTGCGGTAAACATGGTGAACATCACAGTGAAGAAAATACATCCAGCATTGCTCATAACCTTCGCGGCGTCCGACCCGATGTCGTAGTACAGGAACCCAATCAACAGACCCACGATGGTATGCGAACACAGCCTTAGATGCGTAAGCATTTGATCTCGCAAAATACTCTTAAAAGTCCGTTTCAATAAGATCCAGAATTGCTTCCACCCTGACGTAGGGAATCCGGTTTTGACCGGTTTCTTTGTGAAGCTCTCGCTGGAGTCCAGCAGTGATGTGGTGCAAGTGACTGGTGCCAGGTTAGTGGCGTTTGGTATGTTTTGTTTTTCTGTATTGAGCGCTGGTTCTGACATATCTATCACAGTACAGGTGGGTTTATCTGGAATTTAAAGCAAATCCACATTATATATGTATACTTAATATTAGCAAGTTAAATAGTATGTTTGTTTGTTTTAACGCGCTTATCTCAAGAACCGCTTGTCCGAATTAAAAACCTCTTTCAGTTTTGGATAGCCAAGTCATCGAGGAAGGCTATAGGCTATATAACATCACGTTAGGACCTATAATAGCATAACATAAATAATGCTAGATTTGTGCTACAATTTAACCGCGCGCGTTGCTAGTACAGTATAGACATGTCTTATTAAAGTTATTACTGCAAATAATAACTTTGCAATGTTTATATTTTAGTAGGACAGTCTATCGTCCTTAGTACTGGCATTTCATCAGATAACAATAAATGTTCCTGTTAGTGTTACTCAATGATATTTTTTTTTAAATGCCTCTTAATTACGATTAATTTATTTATTCGCTATTGCTAGTACTTTTACGACATGCTGTTAATTGCCTGAACTTGAACGAGCAGGACAATATGGTTGTCGCTCTCGAAAATAGATGCCGTAAAGTAACCAAAAAATCGAAGAATTTAAAGACAAATATATGTATTAACTTAAGCACTGGTCGAAGAAATGAGTTAGTGAATCGGGACTTTTTTATTGTCTTGCTTTAATAGACAAAATAATTTTCCTCTGGTGTATAAAACCGATAGTAATATCTTCCATAGTTACTTCAAAAACTACGAGATGTTCAGGTAAAATAAATCTCAACACTTTTTTACGTTAACGATTTTTATGTTTATGAAAGTTCTGAATTATATTAAAGATAATATTTACCAGAAAAAAAAATAACTTTTTCTGCTTAAAGCCTGAGACAATTTGATTTTTTTTTGGTGAAAATTATCTGAAATTTTCACATAGCACTTGTGTTTTAGACGTGAGTACGTAACTGTTATTAAAAACCTAGACATAGATCAAACACAAATAATCATCAAATAAATGTTTACCATGGAAAGGAAGTGAACCCATGACTTATCGCACAAGATTGGAACATCACTTAAGCATCTGCGCTATCAAGGCCGTTAACAACACTTACCTATCACAATTTCCAAGGCCTCCGCCTTCTGCGCGTTGTTCTTACTGGCGTTGTTGTAGTTTAGGTTCTGCGGGACTGATGAAGATGATGATGACGATGATGATTGGCCGCGGCCGCAGTTGCCTTTATTCACCGCCATCACCAGCTTGTGAACCCAGTCTCCGTGCTCACCTGTGGCTACCTCCATTACTGGAAATAGAGAGAAAGGAAGTGTCTCTATTAGGCGAACTCAAACTCTATCTCCGTTATAGGGGTTGGTAGAGGGATGATTTTTAATTAATCATCATTATCATAAAAGTAGCTGTAAAATGTGCTCTGGGCATAAGCCTTCCCAAATGGGATGGGGATTCTCAATCACTTCGCAACGGGAATTGAATCACTTCGGGACGGCTTGCTACATTTGACCTATGTTCTTTCGTGTAGGTTTACCGCCATCTATCGGTTCCGGTACCTCAGTCCCCTCTTTTAAGGTATTATTCTACTCTGCCGGTACCCCGCGCCATCTTACCGCTGTGGTGAGTATTTTGTTCTAAGTTTTAATAAGTAAATTCACACAACATTTTATACATAGACCAGACTTCGAGATAAGTAGCTTAAAATACATGTATTACGGACATCATCTGAGGAATCAGAAATATAATAGTTAAATATAAATTTAAGACCCAGACACAGAACAAACACAAATATTCATCATATGTTTGTGCTGAAGTAGGGATTCTACCCACCACCTCGGCGCTAAAGACAGGGTCACTACTTTCTGCCCAATAATGATTGTTTTCAAATACAGAATTTTAAGTATCATAATAGCTTAGAGTGTTACTATATATATATGAGATCAAAGAAGCCGTAGTATATGGCATCATCTACATTCAAGTTGTAAAGTAACGGCAGAGTAGAAACGTACTTCCTTCTGTACCAGGTGTCGTAAAAAGTGACTGAGGACCAGAACCGTTGATGCAGCTTTCCACCAACGTCCTGTGCATTTTAGCTACACTGTTTCAGGTGGATTTACCGCCACCTGTCGATTCTTATACCATAGTAGTCTCTTATGACACCTGGTACAAGGGAGGTACTATTCTACTCGTACTCAGGTACCACACGGCTTGCGTAGATAGTTGAAGTTACACAAAAATAATGTAAGAGCAAAGTCACTATTCCACGCGGACGAAGTCGCGGACAAAGCTAGTTTAAACAAAAGCAAACAGAAATATATTTAGATAACGTACTCGCATGTTAGAGGCAAAGGTTACTAGGTTAAATAGTGGTGGAAGGAGTCTATCTTACTTGCAGAGACGCGATTATAAATATTTAAAGTAAGGCACTGATAGAGAACAATGCGGCATTGTAGTGTATTGAAAAAGAGTATCTCTACTTCATCGGTGTCCTGTAACATTTGACGATTCTTAGTATTTATATCACATACAATGCTATCAGGTCTTAAAAAATAATCTATACATATGAATACAATTGGAGTGTCTGTTTGTAGTATTAAAATAATCACTTCCTCCTACACGCATATGAATATATATACGGTACATATACCAAAATATATTTGTTAATAATTTTAGTCTGTCTGTTTTTTCCAGTACATCTCATACACGTATACAGGAACGACTGCATTAATTAGGATAGGACTTTCATTGGCAGGTAGTTTGGGTAATAAGGAGTAACTTAGGCTATATAACATTACGCTTAAACAATAGGAGTTGAGCATTAACCAAAAATGTAGCAGAAACGGTTGGAAAATGTACATTACGAGTAGAATATGCTGCCCGAAGTCAATATTTCATGCGAACAAAGTCGCAAGCACAGCTAGTAAATAAATACAAATTGACTTGACTTTGAAGTAAGTCGTTTAAACACATTTAATACGCAGACAGAAAAAACAAATATTCATTTTATAAATGTATGTCATGGGTGGGGGTAGAAACCACGACTCTTGGCGTACAAGATAGGATCACTACCATCAGCTACCACGTTCGTATATATTCGAGACGTCCCGTGCTGTATCTTTCCCTATATCCCTTTACACTTAGTGTACTTTTCCTATTCTTAAGTTTTGAATCTATGAACAATTTATAATACAAAATTCTCCAATAACACCTCCTGATTCCGACGACACCGCACATACTAGTTATGGGCGTAAACAGATTTTGAAGATTAATTATAATTAATCTTCAAAATCTGTTTACCGCTAGTCTATCTACATTAATAATAATAATTATTATTTATGTAGATAGACTAGCGGCCCGTCCCGGCTTTGCACGGGTAGATATAAATAGGTACAGATATTTAAGTTATAAGCTAATTAAAACGACCATGAATCACTAAATTAGAAAAAAAATGCTTATCTTAAAGCTTCCCTGTACACTACGTTGGGTGTGGTATCTATAGGTGCCAACAAAACGTATTGATTTTTTTAGGAGATCCTACTCGAGAAAGTACCAAATACAATTGCTCTCCTCGAGTTAGTTACTCGATGCGCTGCGTGGCGGCCGCCGCCGGCATGTATTTTTATTTTGATTTCATGATATCTTTAGAATGGAATGTTCAATTTCAATAATTCAAAAAGTAATCATCAGGTATTAAGACAGTCTTGAATATTAAATTATTTATTTGAATAAAAAAATTATAAATGGTATGTATAACACGGTCTGATTTTGATCGGCATTTCTGTCAATTTGTTAAATATATAATAGTAGTCATAGTGACGTAACTACAATAGTTAGACATATGGTCTCGCAAAGTTTTTGGTAGATATTGTTATATTCTATAATATTTTTTTTATCATTAATATTCACTAATATTTTTGTCCTATCATTAATATTCTTCGCAGCGTATGCGATGAAAGACATTTCTAAAGTAATCTAGTACTAAATATAACCTGTGTTACTCAATGATAATGTAGCTTTCTAATAAAAAAAATAATTATTAAAATCCGTCTTGTACATTTTGAGTTTATTCGCTACATACAAAAATACAAATCTTTTCTCTTTATAATATTAGTGTAGAAGTGTAGATTAGTTGCTGCATGTTCATAATAAAACTACTTTCTAACAAATAACGATTGACATCAATCTTGAGAACAGTTGCTGTAAAGTAGCCGAAACGTCGAACAAGAAATTCAAACAAATAAACCGCGTTTTAACGCCGTTAAAAATTTATTATTCCCACTAATATTATAAATGCGAATGTAATTCTGTCTGTCTGTGTCTATTGCGCTTTCCGGCTTAAACCTCTCAACCGATTTTGATGAAATTTGGTACAGATAATCTTTAGACCCTGAAAAAGGACATAGGCTATTTTTAATTCTAGATAAGGGTTGTAAGGGGTCGAAAGGAGGTATGAAAAGTTCTAATAAAGAATCGCTATTTTTAAAGCTAGAAATTGAAACGGTTTTTTTCTGGCTATTGATTCGATATAAATAAACATGCCATTCATAGTTTATAAGAGTTATGGTAAAGAGGTATGGTAACCAAAAAAACTAATTCACGCGAACGAAGTCGCAGGCACAGCTAGTTATTTATAAAGATAGATTAGTTGCTGCATGTTCATAATTAAACAATTTTCTAACAAAAAAGTGTCATCAATCTTGAGAACGATTGCCGTAGGGTAGCCGAAACGTCGAACAAAAAATTCAAACAAATAAACCGCGTTTTAACGCCGTTAAAAATTCATTATTATTTATATAGACAGATTAGTTGCTGCATGTTCATAATAAAACTATTTTCCGACAATAAACGAGTGACATCAATCTTGAGAACGGTTGCCGTAAGATAGCCGAAACGTTAAACAAAAAATTCAAACAAATAAACCGCGATTTAATGCCGTTAAAAATCAGTGTCATTATGAGCAGTGAATGCGTAAATGTAAAGAAATTATATTGGTATACATTGTTACCAATATAATTTCCGTATGCCGCAAAATCAAACGGCGGCACGATTCTTATAACACCATGAATCACCACAAAAAGACATACTTTATCTCACACGTCACTGCTTTGTTTAAAACTGGGGCTGATGATAAAACCTAAGCAAACATATTCATTATCATCATATCAACCAGGACCAGTAACCAGTCAACTGTTATAGTCCCCCCAAAAAAGGGTAAATTTTATTTAGTACTAGGTAAGGTACTATTCTACTCTGCCGGTACCTCTCAGCTCGTGTAACATATTATATTTATTTAGTAAACAAATATCAATAATGCGAGCAGACAATTAATTACACATTGAGTGCAAACAAATGATACAATTTCAGATAATACCGGCATAATGTATGTGCCAAAGGTCTAGTGTGTCGGTGTGTAATGATTACATGTTTTAATTACAATAATAACGTCTGTTACATTCACTTATAAAGTTACATATTAACTATTGGACTTTAATATTTCTTATAAATGGTATCATTAGTTTGTTTTAAACATTTATTTTATCTGTAGTATATAATAAAAAATATAGTTTCATATTTCTAAGTGACCGCCACGAGAAATATCTCAGATCATCAGGGAATCTAAACTGCCTTTGCATTCTTATGCTGTGGATTCCACAAAGGTTTTTAGTAAGTCCTTTAGAACTTGTTTGTGAAATGCACTTCCTGTTAATATTAGAAACACGCAGCCTCTGCCTTAGTTTAAATGGTTGGTGAAGGATCACTTTTTTTCAATATAGTTATATCAAAATACATTTATTTCCATAAACTCTATTTAAAATATATATTATTATTTACACCTCTTCACTATACCAGCCAGTCATTTTGAGTACAATTCTAGATATAGGCCTCCCCAAAAAGGGGGATTTGCCCGTAAATCTAGCCCTTGGCAAGCGTATTGGAAATCGCAGAGCGTGACTGTTGCGACGGGGATGTTGCTGCCCATTCCTACCCCGTGCATTTGAGTTACAATGTTTCGGATAGATCTATCGATTACGGTACCTCAGTCGCCTCTTATGATAGATACCTGGTTTAGGGGAGGTACCTCACGTACCTTCTCTGCCGGTACCTCACGGCCATATTGATAAATCAAAGCCGCATTACAAATAAAGGTAGTACATGATTCATCTATTTACGAGCAGCAATAAGAAGTATATTAATTAATTAGTTCCTTAAGAACACACCCACTAATTTGTGTAATACTAAAGTATTACACAAATTAGTGGGTGTTTAAGTTTAAGTTTAATTAAATCTTGAGTTGTCTTGATACTTGAATCTAAGAGGATGTTTAAAAAGCAACACGAGTACTTCAACAAATAAATATAATAAGTAATAATTCTTACCATAATCCGCAGGATTGTGATAGCTCGGACAATGAAGACCCATCGAAGATAGGAATGGTACAAGCCCGCTCACTTTCCCCTGGTATATACACTGCCCCTCGGCAAGGGTATACAAAAAGTCGAACATCTCGAAGAGTCGAGCGGACGGTTGATGAATGGTGCATATGATCGTTCTACCGCCCCTCGCCAGCGACTTCAGCAGCGATATACACTGGAAACACGATGAGCTGTCCAGGCCAGAGGTTGGCTCATCGAAGAACATCACAGGCGGATTGTTAACTAACTCTAAAGCTATGGACAATCTCTTCTTCTGACCACCAGATAGATTGTTCGTCCGTGTATCACTCGCCTCGGCGAGTCCTAGCATTTCTAATATTTCGTCGATCACAATCTTTTTGGCAGTGACCGTCATGTCTTTCCCCAATTTGAGGTTTGCAGAAACCTTCATCGCTTCCCTCACGGTTAAGTGCGGCAGCAAACAGTCGTCCTGCATAATATAACACGATAGTTTCCTAAACCGCCTCAGGTTTCGTTCCTTTCCGTTTATGAGTATCGATCCGCTCACATTTGACGTTCTGAAATATGGAAAGGGCATCGTTAAATTCTAGTACTGTGTTAATTAGACTGTGTTTATAGCTGGCAACGGTCCAGATGCTTCAGATAGTGGAATGTTATTCAACGTATATAAATTCTATATGTACGAATAAAAAGAATCCGATGCATTTATTAATCGTTTACAACGAGCAGTGATGTATTTCTGTACTAAGATCATCTTATACATTGACTCCGAGATATGTAGCTTAAAGCACGTGTTACGTATATCAGATAACAGAGAACTCGCAAATTTAATACTTATATATTGTTAATTAAATATTTAACACTCAGATACAGAACAAATACAAATATTCATCATATAAATCAAACCCATGACCTTCGCTGCACAAGTAAGTATGGGATATTCTTCTAATACATTATTGAGCGTTTGTCAAAATGTTTGTCCTCAATAAATAAATTATAACTTAGTTAACGAAAAGTTAAAGATATAGAATAATTCATCACAGTGGTTTTATTTATCTAAACAAATAAAAATGTTTAACAACATAAACATTAAATGTATTTATTCAGTTACCATCCATATCCTTGCACAATTAAAGTAGCAATAATCAAATCGGATTTTTATTATCTAATATTGAGTTGGCCCCGTTAAGTTACAAATAAACATTGTTACAGTGTATTAAAAACAACATTTACAACATAAAAGTTTGTATTAATCAGCAGTAAAATCGTTATAGCATTGCACACCGCAAATGACTATAAATGACATCAACATCTTATAATCCCGTGGGGTCATCAGGGTCATCAATATTATAAGTATAATTGAATTTAGTACAACATATTTGTAAAGAATATTTTTTTTTACGATTTGAAAGTGCTTTTAATGCATCTACTTGAATAATATTTTGTTTTGCATTAAATAAAATAATTAAGCTTGTATTAAATATGTCAATGATTATTTCTATTTTTTATCAAATCACTTTATCTGACATTCGTCGGTATATCTGACAATATAGAAATTACAAATATGATACTTAAATACATAATTAATATCCAGAAAGAAAGTAAAAATACATCACTCAATGCACCTTCGGACTCGTAAAAGAAAAAAATAATGATGAGGTTAAATTACTAAATTCGTTGTCTAAAAAAAATACAGTGGTATATATATACTTACTTGTAACCAGCTAAAATATTCATTAATGTACTTTTGCCAGCTCCAGAAGGCCCCATAATGGCAGTGAGTTCACCCGATCTGAAGGTGCCATTAATACATTTCAACAGCGCCTTATACCCTCTCTTTCTCCCTTCACTGACGGAGTAAGAGAGATCAGAGAATTCGATGTCGACTGGGGGCCGCTTGGGCAGATGTGTGAGGGATGCCATCGGTTTCTTCTGGTCCCCATACCCGTTGGGGATCTTTGGCACCAGGCCCGTCATAGCAGCTGTTCCGGCCCCACCGTTGCAAAGGTTGATTTGGGAACCCCTGGAATTATAAAAAAAAAATATATATATATATATTAATATACCGATTCCGACTCTAGAAGTAAATTGTGAAAGGATGTAAGTTTGGATATATGTTTGTAACTTTTTTTACTGGAATGGACGAAGAGATCCGGATTATATTTGATACAGAGTATATTGGTAGTCTGGAGTAACAAATAGGCTACTTTTTATCTCGAAAACAGTATGTGATAGATCTAGTTTCTGTGCTACCATAGAAAGTAACAGAAAATAAAACGTTATTTTCTATGGTAGCAAAACTTTTTGCACAGTTTACATATCAGGGGGTAGATAGATACACAGATTATGTGTATCACGTGTTCATTAAATATGACTTAACATTTCCTTTTGATGGCTTTAAACCTTTTGAAACTAAGCTATAGAAGAGTATCTTATCTATATAGGATCTTCCCTATATAGACACAATACTTTTTTAGAGAAGCCAGACCTTTCCTCATTTAATACAAATTAAAATAACTTTTACTTTATGAATTCATTCAACATCTCATACATAGATCTGACTCCGATATAATTTGCTTAAAGCACTTGTTTTACAGATGTTAGACAACAGTGACATCACAAATAACTAATATGTGAATAATTAACCAATAAATACTTAACACCCAGGTACTGAACAAATACTAATATCATCATATTAATATTCCTGAGTGAGGTTCAAACTCTCCTTTGTTGCAAAAGATAGGATCCCAACTATCTGCGCCATCGGTTTCATCAAAATACATAACTTATTTATATATTTAAAGGTATCAAACTGAACTAACTAGATTATATCATATTGAGTAATACGCTACCTAAAAATCTCTTTTGGGCAAAACCGAAATTTAAACTAGAACGCCATTCTATTTCAGTCAAGCTGCCAGTTTCTGTTCGTTAACCTATAATTTGGTAAGTAGTTCATTGCTCTGTGGAAAATTCAATACGATGTAAAAATAGTTTTGTGCCCAATATCAATCGCTGACGTGACAAAGACAATCAAGGTTTTTATAAATCCATTCGATCTCTTGACTAATTTTTGTTAACAGTATCTATATTTAAATAGCTGAATGGTTGTCATTCTTTATAAAAAATCGATTCGCAATTCAGTATATCAAGTATAGTACATCAAATTTTGACCATGACCAAAGTTGTTAGAGATAAAATTGATTGTAAAATAAATAATTCGTCTAAGGTATTTGAGTCTTGTTAATATTATCTTTCAATACATAAAACCTTTTATTAAGGTTCGAACACGGATAAATGATTAAATTTATGGCAGAGTACCCAATCATTTAAATAAAGCACAACACGCAAGAACGAAGAATAATGAATTGTATATTAAATAGGAATGATATAGGTAATTAATAATAGCAATTAAATTATATTTAAAGAATAAAATAGTTTTTTTTTCGAACGAACCTATTGGTGGACTACTCAGTCGTCAATTCCAGCGCCACCAAAAAAAGAGGGCGGGGCCTCTCATAGATATGAGTTTCGATGCCCGTAATTATCCTGCACCCGCAAGGCTCGCAGACTCTGAGCGGGATCGACGGCGATCACCCGAGGGCGCTTCTGAAGGCTGGACCTAGGCTCGGGCGGCCATCGTTGGGGGTGAATTTAATTATGAAATTCAGCAAAAGAGCACCGACGGATAATATTGTTTATATATCTGATATGGACTGTGAGTAAAGCGATCCCACACTCTAAAGTGACCAAAAATTGTTCTCAGTAATATTCAATTATATCAAGCAAGAACATTAAACTAGCAACTACTCGTGTTAACACTGATATAATCGTAATGCTTGTTACAAAAGCCCTATTAATTGAAGAGACATCTAGAACACTGGATTGTGATAATAATTCAGAATGTCACGTCTCCAATTTTCATCCGTAGGAACATAACTCTGGAAGAGAGCCAACTACTGAGGCTGCTGTTACGAAACCAATGGATTGCTATACATACATTATGTCCGATAAGGTATACCTTTTGATGGCAACAAACAAGAGTGAATGTTTTGTAAGATTCCTTTTTCATTATCAACATGTGACATTGTAACGATATTTTTGATACAACAAATCTATTCGGAAACAATTATCGCTATGAGAACTGATTTTGATAAGTAAGTATCAATGATTTCAATTGTTTTTTTTTTGGTTAATTTTATTTTTTATATCACAGCAATTTGTTTCAATATAATACATTCGTTGTAGGTAATTTTGCTTAAATTTCCCATACGGTACCGACAGTGGTACAGAACCGACGGATGGACAGGCATTCTAATTTTTCTACGCTGGTAAATGCAACAGAACAGAGATGGAACACGTTGAGCAGTTTTGCAACGGAAATAATCTTGTTATTTCCGTTGCGAAACTGCTTAACGTGACAATAATGGGTAAAAAATCCTTATTTAGGGAGGCCTATGTTCTAATGTAGACGTCCCACTGTTAACATGACGATTATTGCAATAATTCGTTCTGATCATTTAACCAAAGTCATAAAGTGACGTACAAAATCTGCTGCAGTTTCAAGATCTTCAGAATTAATAATTATTCTTTATGTCCTTGTAATTTGTTTCGGTCTACATGCAAGGTACGTGTTATTTCTTTTATCAAAAATGTATAGATATAAATATAATCTTCAAAATGTACGAAGTCAGAATAGTATGATTCTCTGGTTTATTTTAAGAATCACGTGCGCAGGTTAATTGGTTATTCTCGTTGGCGATGTTTGCCCGCCGCAAAGTGGAATCTAGACAGGTGTTATTTGGAATTCTTTTGGAAGTTCAAGCCAGATGTTGAGCCAGAAGCGATAGACATGACGGCAGAATCGCAACAATAAAGCTTACCTATCAGTCAGTGTTCGTGCGGTTTTTGTTTTAACATTTTTCATTACAATTCCCGCCGACCCGCTAGCTTGTACGTTTTCAAAAAAAAATCTCGATGTACAGTAAATGTTAAAGATTCAAATCCAAAACGAAATCAGAAATAGTTATTAAGAAATTAGTTATTGAAAACCATGATATCAAGGGAAAAAATGTCCATAAATAACAAGGATGTAATTAACATAGTGATATCCTCCATTTTGGATGACTCCAGAATACTATCTAATATATTTTAAGAACAATTACATAAAAGTATTAGTTTTACGGTTTTAATAATTATTCCTGCTTCTTAAGTTTAGTTTTAATAATTTGCTACAACAAATTCTATTGATAATACTTTTTTCTGATTAATATGACCATGGAATAATTGAAAAACGTTTTCTTTTTTGATTAGGAAAGGAAATTGTATTAGGGTGTATTCTCTAACGTTTTTTCTACATGCATTTTGTTTCACTTCGGTCAGAAAAAATCAATCAATAAATATATTAACGGTCTAGTAGTTTAATTCCTCTAAAACTGTAGTATTTTAAATAAGATTATAAGTAGGCGTTCTTTTATTTCTATTCGTTAGACTAATTAATTATGATCATGACACTTGGTTGAGTTTTGGATCGCATCAAATAATTTTCAAATAGACTAAACAAAATTGGTAAATGTTCTTTATTTAAAACATCTCCGCTTTCAAGACGAGGTCGATAGTCAACTGTTTCATTGGCTTTATTATTCCATAACTAAAGTTATGTAATGAAATAGTTTACAAGAACAGCTGGTCTGACCTTTCTCACTTCAAGGACTTCTAAGCTGCTTGTGTACTCAATATAATATAATGAAGAAAATTTGTTAAATATTTTTTGTGCCGTGAAATTCTTTACACGTTTCAAGAAAAGTTAAGGTCGTTTCTTATGTTTGTTCAAAAAATCTTACAACATTTGACGAAGGCAAGTGACTAATGAACACTATGCATTTCACATTAATATATTTATATATTTTTATATGCCTATCATCTTATCAGCCATTGGAAGTCCACTCCTCGACAGAAGGCCTTCCTAAGATGGGGATAATTTTACCCATAATGGCCGCGAGATGCTACTGCCCATTTCCGCTTTATGCCTTTGAGCTATGGATGGATATCGGCCATCTGTCGACATACTGAGAGAGGTTCTAATCCGCCAATAATAGATTTTATAATGTAGAATCAGTAGTTACAATTAACTACTCGAATGACTAGTGCCCTGATGACCTTATGGAGTAATAAGTCATTTGAATAAATGGCCTGTCAGGTACCCTACTTTAAAACTAGTCTGCCGGCTTCATACAGGTCAAACTAAGTTTACAGCAGGTTCAATACGCGAGCCAACAGAAAACAACCTGCAAGAAAATGGCGTTTTTGAAACTTTTCTAAATAACACATTCTGCGAGAATATACTCAGACAATCTACATATATCGAAGGAGAAACTGACTGACTGACTGACTTATCAACGCAGGGCATCAACTATCATATCAGCTGAAAGAAATTCCACTATTATATATTGAAAGTCCACTGCTGGACATTGGCCCTCCCAAAAAAGGAGGAAATGTACCCATAATTGCCGCGCTGGGCAAGAATGTTGGCAATCGCAGAGCGCAGCATTCGCGACGGGGATGCTGCTGCCCATCCCCGCCCTGTGCATTAGAGCTGCATTGTTTCGGTTGGATATACCGCCATCTCTCGGTTCTGGTACCTTAGTCGCCTTTTACGACACCTGTACCTCACGGCTTATAGGCCTCAACTATAGGGGTTTGAGTTTTGAAATATTGCAAAGGCTATTGCTATTTTATAACGTAGGGGTGCACTCAGAAAATATTTTTGCAAATTCACTCTCTGAAAGGGTAAAACGGGAGTGCAAAGTATGTATTAACTATACTGTTTTTAATAAATAATTCAAATGAAATTCATTATCAATTTTTCATTGAAAAAATTGATAATGAAATTTAGAAATTTATTATACACGTGTTTTATAACACGTGTATAATATTATTTCTAAAATCATCCTTTAAGAGGGTAAAAGAGGGTAGTGAAAGTTCTACAATTTAACGCAGGCACACCGTAGGACACTGCTAATTACTAATACGAACGAGAAAATTTCTCGTTACAGTAGTAAAATTTGATAATCTTATTTGATTCGTTCCTTGTTTCTATTCCAAGCTAAACCAATTCGAATTCACTCGAGCTTCAAATTAAACATCATGAAGGGGCTTAGATAGGATAGATATTACCCACGTATTTCATTTGACGCATTTCAATTTGATCGTCACACTTGCGTTAATGTACTTTTACCTTAAAGAATATCGCGAAAGTAATTTTACGTTAAAGACTGTCTATGTCTGTCACACTTTTCGTTTACATTGTCGTGTTGTTTCACCAACTGTAGTAATTAGTCGAATCAATTGCCGCGAGGTACCAGCAAAGTAGAATAGTACCTCTATGTCCCAGGTGTTGTAAGAGGCGACTAAGGTACCAGAACCGACAGATGTCGGTATATCCATCTTATTATCAATGATAGATTGCTATATTCCTGACCATGATGAAGTCGATCAGCCATCACGAAGCTCGTGTCTCAAAAGGACAATTCATTGTCATCATTATCATCGTTGTAGCCATTGAAATTCTACTGCTTGACTTAGGCCTCGCCAGAAAAGGGAATTTTACCCATAATTGCCGCGCTGGGCCAGCGTGTTGGCAAACG
This sequence comes from Heortia vitessoides, assembly GCA_020976665.1. Classification (NCBI taxonomy): domain Eukaryota; kingdom Metazoa; phylum Arthropoda; class Insecta; order Lepidoptera; family Crambidae; genus Heortia; species Heortia vitessoides. The sequence continues at coordinate 1,538,081 of JACJUM010002543.1, forward strand.
CAGAGCGTAGCTTTCGCGCCTGGTAGGCTGCTGCCCATCCCCACCCGTAATTGAGTTGCAGTTTTGCGTATGGACATACCGCCATCTATCGGTTCTGGTACCTTAATCACCTCTTACGACACCTGATTTAGGGTGAGGTACTATTTCTCTCTGCCATTATAGGTTGTCAAATTTGCTAACGGCTATTGTATGAGTTTTTTATTAGGGAACAAATGGGATTGTTGCGTCGCTGTCGTTAAAAACGTACTCCTTTTTTATTTATTTATGTGTTTCATTGTGAATTATCATTTCCAAATGAAATACAGGTACGTGATTGTTAGTCATAAATTCAATTGTCGTGAGGGACAACGTGCATGTTTAAAGGAAAAACAGAATAGATAATAAAAACGATTAATTCGTTATAACTTTATTTTTTGAAAAGCTATTTATTTACTTTTTTAAACAAATATTTTTAAAAATGCATCCTCTTTTGCTTGAAACTATTAGCAAAATACAGAAATAAATAATTGTTGGCCTATGTGTCCGTTACTCCAATTGTACTTCTGACCGTCGATATAATATAATGAACTTTGAATTTTGATAGATTCGCCATTGTCAATAAAACCTCTTTGCATTCATTATCAAAGTACCGAAACCATATCGGTTGTTTTCGTTACTTTCCCAATATAGAAACAAAGTAATTGGATTGAGCACGTACCGTAGAAATATTGTCCTTGGGTGACGTGCGACTTCCATTAGCTGGGATTGTTACTGAGGAATACAAGGGAGTAATAACCTGTGCTCCTTCTTGAAGGAAAAAAGGTAATAAATATAAACTGGCGAAATAGTGACGGGCCCGATGGCACAAAGGTCGAGGGTTCGATCTTCACAGGAAAAATATTTATATGATGATATTTAAAAACTTTTTTTGTTCTGTGTCTGGGTGTTATATTTGTGTATTTAATATTTGTGATTCCTCTGATGTCGGATGTCCGTTACACAGGTGCTTTAAGCGAGTTATCACGGAATTAGTTTAAAGAAGTATTTCATTGCTGTAGTAGATTTATTGATGATAAGCCTTTTTATTTTGATACGATAATGGATCTGGAGGCTACAGACACTTTTGGTAATTATTTCCTAAATGAATTATTTCATAAAACACTATATATCCCAGAAAAAAATATTATTCGAGATAAAGATTATATTAACTAAATTAAGAAAAATTAACATTAGTTATTAGTAGGTTCTAGTAGTCTATCTTTTATATATATATATTGGCTGACTGACAGACTGATTAACATACCAATGCAGGGCTTAAAATTTAAGAGTTGAATACCTAAAATTTTGCACAGGATTTCCTTTTATAACGTAGCGGAGCACTAAGAAAGAATTGAATATTCAGCCCCTAAGGGGGTTATTCGATTTAAATTCAGAATAAAGGTCATGAACTTAGTATGTAAAAATATTTTCTAAAATAATACCTTAAGATGATGAAACAGGGGTGCAAAGATAGTGTCAAAGTTTACTGATACTAGGTTTTGTTCTTCAAATTAATGCGGGAGAAAACGCTATTAGTTATATAATTGAAGAGATAGCTAAATAAAGCCAGTATGAATAAACGATATTCGAATTACCTCGATCTTGAAAAAACGGTAAAAACATCGAGAATAGACAAACACATTGATTATGCATGGAACTGGGTTGGAATACTTTGGAGACAACGGAAAAATATCCCGTTTCGTTTGCGGCGCTCAGTGAGCTGACCTTGCTAATGGATTGTTCTGCCACACGCAAATTCGATACTTCGATACTTTTAAGTACTGGATTCTTTTAAATTAAGAAACGATAAATACAGGGTAAATTTGCAACCAGTTAACAACGAATTAGTTTGTCGTTAAATAGCCTGAAAATCTATTTATCATCATTATAGCAGCCTTAAAACGTCCATTGCTGGAAATAGGCTGCCCCAAGAACGGGTGGATTATTCCATAATTGCCGCGCTGGGCAATCGTGGTGGCAGTCTCAGAGCAAAGCTTCACGACGGGAATGCTGCTTACTCCCCATACCCGCCTTGTCGCATTAGAGCTACACCGCTTCGGATAGATATACCGCTTTCTAACTCCGCTAATACACCTGGTACAGAAGGCTATTCTACTATGCCGGTACCACACGGCCGGTATCTATTTATATGGGTTGCAATTTCAGGAGAACGATAAAGAATTGAACACAACCTCATCCCTGACTTCATCTAAACATCGGAAAATGAAATTTAACCTTTTCGCCACAAGAATTTCGCTTCTTCAATTATTTACAAACCGGCCAAGTTTGAAATGCTAAGCCTGCGTCTGTGTTTTGTGAAATATATAGCAGCATTTATTTGAGTTTATGTAATCAATTATTCTCTTGTAGTAGACACCTCTAAAATGTCTGCAAGAGTGCTTCTATCTCACCTCAATATTCTGCAAAACAGAAGTACTCATATTGCTATGTCCTGGATTGAAAGGGGAAAGATGCAACAAATTTTATATAAAGAATCGCAGCTCACAAGTTTCACGACGCGTTTGAGCTGTAGTATTTGAAATCTACTCCATATCTTCACTCTCTTTCAGACGAAATAATGGTCAACCGCACTTTAATGGACCATACCTATGCCATATTCAAATAAAACAAATGACTGAGCTGATTGACAACTAAATCGACTGCGAAATAGCAATTGTCTTTCAATTTGTGTTCAACTATTTTTTTAGTTGGGTAACTTATACTCTGCTTAGTATAAGCAAGCCTTAGTTATTTTTGTCAACAAGATCAAACCTTGCATTAATGTGCATTTTTAGCAGCGTTATACTCTGCATGATTATTCTAGAGCCATATGGAGAGGGTGTCTGCTCATGATAAACTAAGAGATTTTCATAATTTTGATCGACTATTGTAACGACCTATCATAGAGCGTATAATGCTGCCCATTTACATTTGTGTATCGCTGTCTTAGACGATGACCACGTTTCTATTCTGCCTCACGATGTACTCTATGATAAGCTTTTTTTATGGTAAAAAACAGAGGAAAGTGGCTACTGTAGCCTATCTACACGCTAGGTGCAACTATGTTACATGTAGATAAACAATGTAACAACAATAATCAGACCTTAGAGTGTAAGCTAAATTCATAGAGGCATATAAGGGATTAGTTCTTAGACTGAGATACTTACTCTGCGTAATTTACCGAGTGGTTCTTAAATTTGTTCGTATAAAGTGAGGTATTGATTATTTTTACAACGGAAAAACCGAAGAGCAAGGCGTTGAACCTAGCTTACCCATACTTGAAAAGCGGAATGGTCAATTTTTTATATAATCGTTTCTTTTCTCTGTCATTATGATAAAAAAAACTATTAGATTATGGTCATTAGGTTTGGTCATTACAATTGTGAGATATCATTAGACTAAAAGTGATGAAAATAGGAAAAAAGAAAATAAATACGTTTTACATGTATTAAATTAACTAAATAAAATGATATAAAGATGTGTCAGCTAATTTTCTCATATTAACACGTTTGCTACTTATTAAACAAATTAATAAATTCATGCAACATCTAATAGATTAACTTGAGAAGTAATATAATGACTGCAAGTTACTTAAGCACACGTTTTACAGATAACAGAGGTTTTAAAAATATAACAATTAAAATTATACAAAACACAGAGCAATCAGATTTCATCACACAAACATTTGTCATGGGTGAGAATCTAGTGATGATAATATGTACCTTCGCACATAATATTGGAACACTATCGAATGCGCCATCATTAACCGTTAACCGCGAACCTACTTAAGTAACCGATCAACCTACCCAAATCTGTCAACTTTTTACAGTCAATTTTGAACTCAAATGCTCGCATTTATAGAATAATTTCAATTGCGATATTTTAGACAGATTTGAAGAGGTTGCTGGGTGTATAATAATAAAAAAATATAAGAGATATTAAAGGTATAGATAGGAAAACCTCTACAAAGAACCGGAAAGGTTAGATCTGTTTTGACCTTGTCGAAAATTATATTAATAATACCTACCATTAGGTGGTATTGGATGTTGATATCCAATCAGTTTTTATAGCAAGTTCTTTTCTGGTGGCTCAAATGAGCATGCTTAAACTTAGTTAAAGACCCGTCTGGTGCCGACAGACTAGTATTAAAATAAGACGCTTAATGACCTATTTGTTTAAATGACTCTTATATAACACAGGTTGTCGGGGTCATTGGTCATTTGTGCAAAATTGCAATTAGCAAATACAATTGTAAAATTGTAATTATAAATATGCTCATAGATTTTTCTTAGTTTCTTTTTTATAAAGATTTATAAGTGCCTATAATAGGCCTATTTACGTACTATTTACGGCCTATTTACGATCATTTGTATGAGGTCTACCTCATACTTGGAGTGCATTCACTGCCATCTATCGGTTCCTATACCTCTTTCAACTTCTGGCACTAGGAGAGATACTATTCTGCTACCAATATTATGGTAAGAATTTGAATTTGGGTATAAGGTACAATAGTACAATAACGATGACTTACCCCGTCAATTGTCCATTATTAAGCTGCTCGGACAAAGGTGGTGACTTGACTTGCGAGAACAGCACTTTGTCGGTCACCTCGCCGCGGCTTCCTCGACCCATCAGCGGCAGGTGGATCTGGGTGCCTTTGGACTCCATCTTCAGGCCGGGCGTCATCGCTGCATTACCATCATGTGAGAGGATACCCTGTAACAAACGATATAACAATATTAGCTTTCTTTATATATTAACATCCACATTATCACACAACATCTTATATGTTGATCTAAATCTTGTAAGTTGCTTATAGCACTTGTGTTTTGAACATCAAATAACATCAACATCATCACATCAGCCATTGGAAATCCACTGATGGACATAGGCCTCCCTAGCAAAGAGGATGGTTTGCCAATAATTGCCGCGCTGGTTAAGCGTGTAAGCAATCGCTGAGTGTAGCTTCGTCACAAGGATTCTGTTACCCTTTCTCGCCCATTGTATTTGTGCTATACTGTTACGGATACTACTTTCATGACACAAATATAATATTTCAATACATATATTTAACAGAACTGAGACAGAACAAACACAAATATCATCATATAAATGTTTGTCCTAGGTGGAAATCAAACCCACGACCCTTTGCGCGTAACATTAGATCACTATCATCTGCGTCTTCGGGCTTGTCAAAATTTGTGTCTTAGTATTTCTGGCAAGGGTGCTTTCCTTTAAAGAATCCCTTTCAAACATAGAATACGCCCTAACTGACTACACCAGTAAAAGTATCCCGATAAACAATTAAAAATTATTAATTTTAGATTTCATTATCATCATAGTAGTCATCTGCTGCCTGCCCATAAAATAATATTTAATTCTTAATTGTCACGTTGGAAAGGATACCTGCGTAGTATCAATCGCAGAGCGCAGCTTTTGTTGGAATACTTTCGTTGTACAGCTGCTACAAAGTCAAAGTCTTTATTTAAAAATAATAACATGTATTGCTTCGGATAGATAAACCGCCGTCAGTCGTTTCATGAGCCTTAGTTGCCAGGTACTATTTTATTCTGCTGGTTTCCTCCCGGCAATTTGTAAATATAAATTTGCATGATTCAAAAGATGCAATGAAATCGGTCGAAACGACCAACATTTGGAGTTCTGCTGAGTGCTGCTGGAATGAAATATCTATTTTCTGATTTCTTGTTTCAATCCGAGTATTAATCTTCGTGATTTAGCTTTAAAGATTACATATTGTGTTGGATATGAAAAAAAAATTAATGAGAATATTGAAATGGACTCCGAAAGTAGGAACACAAAAACCTTTCTTGAATATCAACGACAAATGTGTCCAAGTAAAAAACCTTTTTATACATGACTCGGTTCGAAATCAAATATCCAAACATATCTACGGAAAAAAAAGAACTGTTTCTCTATACAATATGTATGAATTGTATGACGTAGGTGGGTAAATCGTTTAAAAATATACTGTGACCGGAAAATAAATCGAGTTGAACATGCACATTATTCATTTCGCCCTTACGTCCAGCATGGTCCAGCCATTATCCACGAGGTGTGCGTATCACTACAGATGCGTACTACTTTATTATTGACTAGCGACCCGCCCCGGCTTCGCACCGGTGTAATACGGATAAAAAATGGTTATAGTACGTTTACGTTATCGCCAAGAGATATACCTATCTATACCATGGCAGATGTTTTTGTGGTGTACAATATTTTGACTTATTTCGTAGGGTTAAGCCAGCGTTTGCAATGTAATCGCAAAAAAGAAATTACGACATCACATTAGAAACTTCTAAGATTATATATCGGCGAGGTACTGGCAAAGTAGAGTAGTTTTTACCACTGCACCAGGTGTCGAAATAGCCAAATAAGATACTAAAACCGACAGATGGCGGTATATCCATCGGAAACAGTGCAGCTCAACGGGTGGGAATGGGCGCTCTGCAAACTGCGATTGCCAACACGCTTGTCCGGTTTGGCAATTGTGTGAATTCACAGAATTTTACTGCCTGTCATCCTTTAGGCTCGTAAGCTAAGCAATCCCTGCTTTCATACATCTGCAAACAGGTACAATTGAAGTCCCCAAATATTTGTTTCGTTCTAGTTACATAGTATCTATAAAGCCATATTATAATAATATGAATAAGGCAAAAACTACGACATACATTATGTTATTACAGAGGATGTCCCTTTCTCACTTGATTGTGATATGAAAGTGATATCGAGGGTCAGAAATTCAATTGGCTTAAGGAATACGTCGCGCGTATCGCAATAACAAATGTAATGCTTGAACCGCCACATTTCAAAACGGCTCTGTTTTAGATAACAGCTAGCGATAATGTAAAACAGCGGATTATACAAACCGACAACGACAGATATATTGGCAAAATTATTTGTATTTTTTTGTTACTGACATTTGTTTAGTGTGACATACTGACAATAGTTTCAAGTGAAAGAGGATCTAATTTAAATAATTTTTGTTAAAAACCGCTTAAATATAATAAAAATAGCTTTTTAAATTATAAAGTTATAATTAATTTATATTTAAACTGCACAATGTTCATTAGAACAATTGTATTTATGAGCGTCGATAAGTGATATGAGTTATATGAACTCTTCACTTTTTTTTTATTTAATGACTAAGTCAACATACATAAGATCCGCATAATATATAGTCACAACCCACAGGCGCTCGGACATCACATGCTAGTCGCCCACCCAGTGACTTGAAGATATTATGTCACACCATCCAGTAATATCACTATCTCTCTCATCCTTTAAATGAGAACACAACAATACGAACACTGCTCTTTGGCGGTAGAAAGAGGTGAGACCAATTTAGATTGTCTGGATCAATAGTAAGAGGAGAAAGGTTAACAGTTATCGGAAAATTTAGCGAGGTATCGTGACGTCGTTATTACATTGTCAAGTCTGACGTCTTTCATGACGACGTTTTTCTATTAATAGTACAATGACCTTTGAACTTAAGTTATTACGTAGTTATTTCGTTAACGAAACGAATAACAATTATTATCTCAAAAGTTATATTATTTCAACTTGTAATTATGCAGCTTAATTAATCATATATTTGCGCTTTTTATAAATATTTGTAGTTTGTTCTAAGTCTGGGTGTATAATATGTGGTAAGTTTTATATTTGTTATTCCTTTGGTGTCTGATGACAGTGCTTTAAGTGCATTAATCGGTTTTTCTCGAAGTACGAATATATTTATTATTTCAAAATAATGAAATGAATCATTCCGAGTTATACCGGCAACGAATCAATTACAAGATTTTTAAATAACATTTTGTGAAAGAAAAATAATTGTCTGTATTAAGAGGGCCATTTCGAATTTCTGGCTGCCGAGTCATCCTCAACCTTCACATATAAAAATATGATCAGCTTTAAAGCTAAAAAAATGTTTTATTATATCTTTTTTGATTGTATTCTTTATTGTTATTTACATCTTGTTCGAATTTATGAATAAAAATGTAAAAATGTTATTATTAATATTAGTATGTATAGCAACAATCTAAGTGAAGCTATACTTTATAAATAATAAACAAATTAGCGGTAGCTATTAAAAATTATGTGCTTATTAGTAATCTCAGGAAACCAACTCCGCTGACAACCATCGACGTGTGTCGCACTGCCGCGTGTAAAAAAAAACAATGAACTGACTCTATTGAAGACGACGTCTTTGTTAGCATATCCATTGTTTCAACCACTTCATTTAACGAATACCTCGCTTGGAACCTTAAATTTTTGTATGCAATAATTATGCAAGTTCCAAGCTTATTCATATAGACATGACATGACTCAAGATTCGATGTCTATGCATATATATATGCATATAAAATTTTAGTGTCAATTTGTGATTTGAAATTAATATCGTAATCATCACACCAGCCGTAGAAAGTGCTATTTTACCCATAATTGCCGCGCTGGGCAGCGTGCGTTATAACTTTATTAATTGATAAATCAAGAATTCCACTTAGATATATTTTAAGGGTAGTATTGTATGAATATTGTATTGGTAAATAATATACTTACATAAATACAATTTTTAGCTGCATTTTGTCTATTACATTGGAATTCTATTATTATGTATATTCTTGAATACATTTTAATGTATTCATTATCATCGTCATACTACCCGCCATTGGAAGTGCACTGCTAGACTTAATCCTTCCCAAGAAAGGGGGAATTTAGTCCATTACCACGCTGGGCTAGCGTGTTGACAATCGCAGAGTGCAGCTTCGTGACGAGGATGCTGTTGCCCATCCTGCGCTGTTTCGTATAGATATACTGGCATCCGTCGGTTCCGGTACCTTAGCCGCCTCTCACGACTCCTGGTACATAGGCATTTGGCTTGCCATACCATACGATTTAACAATATTGTTTAACAAGGTTAAGTGCAGAATAGTACCTCCTCTTATACCTGGTGTCCATCCAGGTAAATACATCCATATCAGTGTAACTCAAATGCTCTGAGCAGAGATATAGCGTTGCGAAAGCTGTGCTTTCCCCTTTCTTGAGAGGCCTATGTCTAGATGTGGTTGTCTGACGGCTGCTGTGATGATGATAATTACATGACCAATGACATCTTTAACACTTAAAAATGGTTGGTAACCATTTTTAAGTGTGAAACATGTCATCTAGATAACCAAAACATCAACATATCATAATGATGTTAAAGTTAAATAAAGAGAGTTTTATAAAAGCTGCCATTAAAATTTACATACAACTACTATTTATAAATTTCATGATAATATATTTGGTAATTTGAATGAATTCAGTCGAGCAATGCAACATTTTCGTGAATTATTGCTTAAAGTTTTATTAGCGAATGCTCTTATGGAATTCAATAAACGCAAAATACTCAAAGATATAAAAATAACAATAAATGAAATGGAAATCATTGAATGAATTTTAAGCATGGCAAACAATGAAAATATTACGAGCAAATACTTTCATAACCGTAAATAAAGTATCCGGTATTTGCTTCAGTAAAAATTCTTCGGAAAAGGCCACATTTCTGAAAATTTCTGGATATCGATTTTCTAATTTTAACTTATGCAAAACTGTTTTGTATACGTATTTTGTGTAAAAGATGATTTTGAGATAACAATAGAGAAAAGAATATTGAGTCGGTATGGACATATAAAGAATGGATGAAAGTAGAATGACTGCAAAAATATATAGAACGGAAGTGATTGCAAGAGTTGGTGGAAGCGAACATATCTTAACCAGGTAGAAGAGTTATTAAAGAAGGGCTAGGTCAGAAGTACCAAGAATAAACGAGCATGTATAAAAGGACTAATGCGAGTAAGGGAAGCGAGAGAGGTTTGCCAAGATCGTAGCAAGTGGAGATCCATAGTCTCTCAATCGATGGGACACGGGCGTTATATATATATGTATGTAAATACGAAAGTATAAGATTATGTTTACGTTATTACAAAATAATATTGCTCGGGCTTTTCAGTGGAAATTGAATTCACATAACGGAACCGACTCTCATCATCGTCATCATACCAGCCATTGAAAGTCAGCTCAACATTTGTAGGTAATGAAAGCAATAACTGTACCTAATACAAATTAATAATAACTTGCCAGGAAGTGTGGAAGTGAGGACAGAACTAAATTTATTTAATAATCAACAAATCGCACAAAATCCGTATTCGCGTGATGGGACTTGCGTGCATTCGTCTAGTTTTGAATTAGAGAGTTGACCCCCTAAACGTGTGTTCGAGTTATACAATGAGTCATGACAGGAAATTAGAGAACGAGTCACCACGTTACACCGCCATTATTAAGTTCCTGCTTCTCCGAAAGAATAATATTTGCTATCTGGGTTGATTACCTTCGACAACAACACACCTTACATTATACAAACACAAGTACGTTTATCATCATCATCATATCAGCCATTGGAAGCCCACTGCTGGACATAGGCTTTCCCATGGAAGGGGGAATTTTGCCCATAATTGCCACGCTCGGCAATCGGATGCCTCGTCAGATTATCAAAATATATTTCATTTTGGTATTGGATCAAACCACAGGTACATTTATCATGATATTTATAAAATGTATGTAATAAACTAACATTTAATTAATGTAAAATTAAATAGCTTTAAATTGAAGTCGATTGGTGACCATTTTGGTTTAAAGTGACAACCACGTGAAGCGTGAAAGCTACCCTAGGTATCGCTCATATCATTTAGTACGCGCTCAACCAGCAGACTGCAATCTTCGACTAGTTTGCGGCTAACCGTGATTGAGGAGACAGCTATAGAAGTGATGCTAACGGGCGAGTGTTCTTGACCCATTAAGTCCACCCAAAATAGACTCGCTGACACACCTCTAATGCCCTATAGATTGCTCGAAAATTTTAACAATTATATTTATTACTATAGTTTAGTTTTAGCGCTGACTCTATACTTTTATACCATTATTATACATGTGAAATGTCTATCTGTTTGTTACGCTTTTACCGCTCAATCAGTGAAACGGTTAAATACTGCCCACCCCCGCTCTTTGTGATTAAGCTGCACTAATTCGGATAGATATAACGCCATTAGTCAATTTTGGGACCTTAGTCGCCACTTACGACACCTGGTGCTGTGGAAGGTACTATTCTACTACTATTCTATATACATCATCATCATCATAACAGACATTGTAAATCCACTGTTAGACATAGGCCTCTCCAGGAAAGGGGGAGTTTTACCCATAATTGCCGCGCTAGGCAAGCGTGTTGGCAAAACTCAGAGCGCAACTTACGCGACAGGGATGCTGCTGCCCATTCCCTTCCTTCCCTTCCTATAGCTGCACTGTTTTGGATGAATATACCCCCATCTGTCCACCACACATAAATCATTATAATGACTTTGTACCTCACATATTTGAAAGCAGTTAATAGCACATTTTATAAGAAATGAATGCGTATAGGTTCTTGTTTATCAATGCTTGCTTTTTTATGGAATAAAAAAATATCGGAATTCTATTTCTGATAACTCGCAAAAAATGCCACAAGTTGCAACAGTTTTTGTGCTTTTAGAATGTTTATAAATCGTGCCAGATGGATTTATTTTTAATTCTTTGACACAGCTTAACCTCGGACAGAATTTATTAACAAAAATAAAATCGTAAAACTAACATTACCAAAGTGATTTATAAGGCTTGAAATAGGCGTTAATAAAGCATTCGGTATTTATTTATTATGTACCGTCACATAATATATATATATGAAACTAAATTCAATTACACAATATAAACTACTCCTTGAACGGCTTTAGAACTCGGTTTCTTTAACTTTTTCGTTTTTTGTTTGACGTTTCAGCTAATAGAGCTAGAAGATATATTATTTTTTTACCTTTATATATAAAAGAGAAGCTAACTGACTGACTAACTGAATGACATCAACGCAGGGTGTAGAAACTTGAAATATTGCGGGAAGGCTAACGTCATGCTAGGACTGCTTATTATCTATAATAACCAATAATTAAAATCAATTTCATAACTCTTTTACCATTAGAATGCTACGTTATCCCTGAGTCATCGTCATACCAACCATTAAAAGTTCAATACTGGACATAGGTCTCCCCAAGAATGAAGGAATGTTGCCTGTAATTGCCGTGCTGGGCAAGCGTGTTGGGCAAGCTGCCCCGCCATGTGCTGTGCGTTAAAGTTCTAAGTTAAGGATGGATATACAAATACATCCATCTGAAGCGAACTTAAATGCAACGCCTCCTGTCGGTTCTGAGGCCTCAGTCGCCCCTTACGACACCTGGTACAGGTGGCAGTACTATTCTACTAAGTACCTCACGGCTATATCTTAGTAACATAGGCAATTTTGTTTTATTACAAAAAAATAGGGAGGGATCCGTTATTTTTTGCAAGCTGGCCTAGCGTATCAATTGTGGGCAGATTTATCAATATTTTTGGGTAGACCCACATCCAACAGTGGACTTCCAACGACTGATATGATGATGATGATAAAAAAAAAATCTTTTCTACGAGCTTTCAAAATTAATAGTCCTAATTTTATCCTCAAATCTAAGCAATTAGCATTAACAAGGGTCCCGAAATCTTTAAACATATTAGGCACCCGGTCTCGTAGATATCTGAAGCGCAATCTTCATTTAGGTAATGCAAATTAGACTAGACTTAAACTAAGCTTGTAAACCCCAAACTTAAAACATTTTCTGTCTTTTAAAACGTTTTGGTGTTACACGTATCTATAAAATGTATAAAAAAAATTTCATCTATTGATATAAAAGGGGAAGCTTCCTGACTGATTGATATATCAACGCAGGGCCTAAGCTTTAAGGGTTATAAACTTGAAATTTTCCACAGGGGTTCTTTATATAACGTAGGAGAGTACTAATAAAGGATTACTGAAAATTTTAACCCCCAAGGGAGTAAAGGCGGGTGCAAAGTTAGTATGAAACCTGCTTGTTTTTGAAGTTATTCGAATGAAATTGGAATGTAAAGGTTTTTCATTGAAACACGTGTAAATATTTTTTAAAAAATCATCCCTTAAATAAAGGGTACAAAGTTAGTATGAAAGTTCTTCAGTTTAACGCGGATGAAAGCGCAGAGCACCGCTAGTATTGAATATAAAGAATATAAATTGAATGGGGTTTCGTCGTTATTCCAGTATTCTGATTATTGAATGAGATAATTTGGTAAGCATTATTTTTTACGTTAAAAAACTATCACTGAAACTAAGGAAAAGCTTAACAAATACTACGGGGACTCGGCACCATCAATTTCAATGGAAAAGAGGTGGTCTACAGAGTCCCGTTGTGGTGGTAGCAGCACTAGTGATGCCGAACGTTCAGGTCGCCCCAAAAAGTGATCACGCTGGAAATTTTATATGCTGTAGAACTTCTACAATTGTACATAGGTTCTTCAAGATATTAAGAGGTATTTTTCCGGTAAAAGGGCAGACATAATGGCAATTGCAATAAGTAGTTTCGAGGCAAGAATACCGTGGCCTATAGCCTTCTCTTACCTATTTTAACTACCAAATAGAATTGTGTTGCGTTCCGGTTAGAAAGGGAGAGTCAAAATGTAAATACTGGGAGAAGTGACATAATACCTTCAAGTCACAAAGATGGCAACGTGCTAGTGGTCTCTTTGTGATATTACGAGCGTCTATAGGCTTATGTGACGCTTACTATTAGCGTTACACGTACTGTAAGCTTGTTTGTCGATCTGGTCCTATGTAAAAAAATAACAAATGCCAATTTGATTTGTAAAAAATACATTATTTTTCTCTTCTCATACTTTGACCTGACTCCAAAATAAGTTACTTAAAGCACTTGTGTTACGAAAAAAAGAATTAAATATCTAAATAAAATTTTATTTTAATTTATTAAATACGAGTGAGTCTATATATGAAAATTGTAGTTGATGCAGAAATACTATAAACAGTACTGCGTTGAAATTTAACAAGATTACAAATAAACATCTATACTTCTGTGAAATAAGGTAGATTTTCCTTTACATGCACTTAATATACTGGAAACTGAGTACTGATTTAATATTTGTGATAACTGTAGTCTGTATGTAATGTAAATGAGTTGTTATCGTTCAGCTAACCATATTGAAAATAACGTGGAAACGTTCTGTATGTTTCGTAAAGATCTGAACGTTAACGCGTACGTAAATATCGTTATATTTATATGTGTGACTCAGCCCAATTTTTTATTTTTAGTCAACGTATTTAATAGGAAATTTTGTAAGTAATTTAGGGATAATAAATATATTTGTAATAAAAAGCATTATTTTTCTTGAATATAAGATTTCATTCCTTCTATTCATTGTGTAGGTAGTCATGGTTTTTTTAAGGTTATATGTTGCCTTATTGTAAGGTCATATGCCACACCATTATTAAGATAATAATTAATTCACACAAGATCCGATATATTGATCTGACTCTGTGCTAAATAGCTTAAAACACTTGTGTTACGGACATCGGACTGCAAAGAATTATTACACTCACATTCAACGCCCATACACAGAACAAGTAGAACTATTAACATATAAATATTAATCCTCGATGGCTATTGAACCCACGACTGTATGACAGCATCGAGCTGTCATATATCACCATAATCACAAACATCGATCCGAACCCGTCAAATATTTCGCTTGGGATTCTTTATATAATTTTTTGTGAATTGTTGCACGTGTAATCTAACTTAATAATAAATAAATCTTTAAGGTGAAACTTTTGTTGTTCGATTAATATATGGCTTCTGGCCATAGTTACCGACGTCTTAATATGTCATTAGAATCTTTTAAATGCACTCTTACCATGGCGTACGGCAGATTAGATAAGTACCTCCCCCAGTACCAGGGGTAAAAGGCGACAGGCCGGTATCCACCCGTAACTGTGTAGCACATGCGCAACAGGGCGGGGATGGGCAGCAGCATTCCTGTCTTCGAAACTACGCTTTGCGATAGCCAACACACTTGCCCAGCGCGGCAATCATCCAATTCCCTCTTTTATGGCGAGGCCTATTTCCAGCAGTAGACGTTTTACCGTGAAAACGAGCTCTAACTCGAGCGAAGTCACTAGCAACGGCTAGTATAGAACATGTTCCGGAGATAAAATTAAATTATGTAAAAACAAACAAGGTAGCAATGTCATTCACACCTCACTTAGCATCATTGACCAATGTATAAGGAGCTAGTTACCTTGGACATTGGTCCCTAGAGCCACACATATAATAAGACTGTCCTATATCCAAAGTCAACGATGTTACATAGCCATTATTTATATTAATAAATAAAATTGAAGTGTCAGTTTGTAATATCAAAATGATAACTTTTTGAACATATGTATTTATCTATACATAATTTACACCCAAACTATCATTACAGGTTTACTTAGCCTAGTGCTAATCAATCTAAACATATAAATAATATTGGAGTATTTGTTTGTAATAAAAAAAACTGCTTTTTACACTGCATATGAATGTATATGCGATACACACACCAAAATATTTTATTACAATTTTCGTTTTGCTGACTGTTTGTTCCGGCTAATCTCTAGAACGCCTCTACCAATTTTGACAGGACTTTCACTAGCACGTAGCTTATTTAAAAACGAGTAACATAATAATAATAATAATATACACTCTATTGTACACCAACAAAAACAACAAAAGAACATCACAAAAACATGGAATAATAGGTACAAGAGGCGGCCTTATCGCTAAATGCAATCTCTTACAGGTAACATTTGGATAGAAATAATGTTAAAGTTGGTAGAAGTTTGAGGTGTATACGCTATATTACATAACATTACAACCAACAGAAGCGAAGCATTAATCAAAAATGTGGCAAAAACGAACGAAAAATATACGTTCATTGCGTTTGCTGCGTAGAAGTTTGTAGTACGAAAGAAAACATGCTGCCCAAAGTCACAATACCACGCGGACAAAGTCACGAGCACAGCCACCAAATAGACTTATTATTGATATTAAATAGCTTAAAATAATAATAATTACCAAACAACTATGATCATTATTTTTTGTTTTAATTTTTTTATTAGCTCTACAATAGCTCTATTATATTAGATCTACAAACAAGCCTACAGTCCGCGTGATAGTAAGCGTCACCGCAGCTTATAGATGCTCATATCACCAGGATATCTATAGCTCGTTATCAATCTTGGAGCTTGAAGATATTATTAACATTATACACATACATCACGCCTGTGTCCCATCAGGTTAGGTTTACTATGTACAATCTAGGCATAACTCTCTCGCTTCCCTTACTCGCATTAGCTCTTCCACACACGCTCGTTTACTCTTGGTACTTCTAACCTGGCCCTTTTTTAATACCTCTTCTACCTGGTTTAAATATATTCGCCTCGGTCGTCCTACCAACTCTTGCATTCACTTCCGTTCTATATATTTGTGCAGTCATATTCTACTTTCATTTATCCTTTCTACATGTCCAAACCATCTGCAACAAACATTACACCAGTAATTTCACTGACTCGCATCCTTCAAAACGGAACGCTGCTGTTTGGTGGTAAAAGGTAGGCGGTAGAGTGAAGTACGAATGTATATGACCTTTGTTTAAGGTCTACCTCCAGTCTAATAAAATTTATAATATAACAAATATAGTGTACTATCTTGGTAATAAATAAAGTAGATTTACAGTGATTTCTACAAATAAAATATCTATAATTCTTCACTAATACCAACAAATAATATGAATAGATTTTCTAAAATAAAAGAATATTTTGAGAGAAGTCTACTACCGTATTCATAGTTGGGGTGTGCTACTAAACACGCTTCCTCAATGAAGTCTGACCTAATTTCTTTTTTATCTATGCACCGCCAAGAGTGTAGTCAAAGAGTCGACTGCTCTGTTTGCATGCACTTATAGAATATCTAATCTATCTCTATTTGCCTCCTCTTTGAAGGTTTTTTTTATCTAGATTATTGTTTTAGAACAGAAATAGTGTTTGAATATTATACTTTTGACATCTGACATCAAATAAATTAACACATCTCAAACATTGACCTGACTGCGAAATTAGTCACTCCGAAATTAGAAGTAAAATTATTACACTGAAATACATATTTAACACGCAAACACAATATATATATTGAAAATATATATACTAATATATATAAGATCTCATACAATACCTGACTCCGTGGTAAGTCGCCTTAAGCACTTGTGTTAAGGACATCAGATAACAGAGGAATCAAAAATATAATACTTCAACACATATTCTTAACACCTAGACACAGGACAAACACTTATATTCATCATATAAATGTTAGTCCGAGGTAGGGATCGATCTCTAAACCTCTGGCGTACTAGATTTTTGACTACCATCTGCTTTCATCGAGCCCATTGTATTTTAAATACGAGGCCTCCCTTAAATACGTGTTTAACCACATCTTTTTGATATCAGTTAAAAAATAAAAATACTAATTAGATAATTACAATTGATACAAACTGTTGGTATACAGTTGTGCCGAGAAATACCGGCGTTGAATAGTACTTCTTCCTGTATCTGGCTTCGTAGGAGGCGACTAAGGTACCAGAACTGACAAATGGCGGTATATCAATCCGAAACAGCGGTTTTTAACAATATGGGGATAGCAGCAGCATCCCCGTTGCTACGCTCTGCAATTGCCACCACGCCTGCCCACGTGGCAACTATCGGCTAAAATACAAAGGGGACTTAAGAAAGTCTATGTCCTAGTCCGAGTGGACTTTCTACGGCTGATGTAATGATTTGTACTATAAAAAAATATATTCTGTTTCATAAATAAATAAAACCCAAACAATACTAAATAAAATAATAATTTGAAATACTTCTTGTGAATATTATATTATTTTAAATCAGTATTTTAATGCATAAACCCAATTAAATAAAACACAGTGATTTAATTAATTATTCAACTGTAAGACAATGACCTTTAGATAAAACGACTTAAGTGGCTCGATACAAATTGATTTCAGAGTGCTCGCATGTCCATACCCATTAAAACTACGCAACGGATTGGAATCGGATTTTTTCGGTTGATAAAGTGATTCAAGAGGAAGGTTTATGTATGTAATACATCCATAACACTAATAATTACTATTATATATAACACTAATAAGTTTCTAATATGATGTCGTAAATAAACATTTTTTTTGCGATTACATTGCAAATTCTGGCTAATCCGAAAAGATAGATCAAAATAGTGTACATCGAATAAGGTCTACAGAAAAGTCCGCGGTGGTTTCTGTCCATGTTATAGGGATAACCCACAGTATGAAGCCGCAAAGCCAGGGCGGGTCGCTAGTTTGAAATTAATAAAAAATAACTGTCCAACACAGCGTATTTTTTTTAGAATTACGCAAGCATTTTGTTTGTAAAGATAATGACTTTTGTTAATGACGTTACAGTTAGCAAATTAATGGCTATCCCATTTTCATTATTAAAAACCCTTCTGTCAAGGACACGGGTCATTGGGGTCACCGATACGGGTCTTCGGTGTCACCGATCATTAAATAATATTCTCTACATATATACATGCACATCACGCCTTTGTCCCATCAGTGTAGGCAGAGACTATGGATCTTCATATGGTACGATTTTGTCATACCTCGCTTGCTTCCTTTACTCGCAATAGTTATTTAACATATGCCCGTTTAATTTTCGTACTTCTGACCTGGCCCCTCTTTAATACCTGATCGACTTGGTGCAAGTATGTTCGCGTAAGTCGTCCTATATCGTCCATTCACTTCCGCTCTATATAATTGGACATTAATTATACTTTCCGCCATCTTTTCTATATTTTCAATTAAATTGTATAAGTTATCTTAAATTGAATTACTCACAGTGACTTAGGACTTAATAACGAAACAGTTTGTTGCTTGATTTTCGCATACATGTAATATGGCTCATTTTCTGTTACCTACTTGCGAACGGCAACTTCGTTCCGTAACACGATTTTGATGATCGTATAAAAGTTTCGTTGCGTTCGTTGTTGATATGTTGGGAGCGGTAAACAAAATTCGGCCACGACGTTTACTTATACAATGTCACATTTTATAAAATGTACCAGTATATTACCGTTCTTATAGATGATATAAACAATTATGTCGCATATAAGCTTGTTTGTATCATCTTATCTATCTATACTAAGACTATAGTATACCGTGAGGTACCGGCAGTGTAGGATAGTACCTCCCTCTGTACCAGGTGTCGTTAGAGGCGACTGGGGTTACCAAAGCCGATAGATAGCGATATATCCATCCGAAACAGTTCAGCTAAAATACACAGGGTGAAGTAGACAGCAGCATCCCCGTCGCGAAAACTGCACTCTGAGATTGCTAACACGCTTGCCCAGCGCGGCGATTTCGGGCATAATCCCCCATTTCGTGGGGAGGCCTATGTCTAGAAGTGGACATTTATTGAAGACTATAGTAACTCACAACTGTAATTTTATGTAGGTCTTTGGAAATTGACATAAATGGTCGTAATAGGGTTCATAATTCACATACTTAATTGAATAGAAATATTTTATGCACATGTTGTATGTTGATGTATTTTATCAATTTGATATTTCCTAAAAAATTGCGAATAAATGGCGCTGTATCCAGAACTGTGGGAAATATTTTATTTCAAGTTAATTCAGTCTTAATCTAGGGGTGTGATGTGAGTGTAATGGTGTGTATATCACATACAACACGCAAATAGACCCTAAGCATTATCTTTCTTATAGCACGTCGGGCTAATTTGAGTTGGATTATAAGGCCTATAGTGAGAGACCACGTTGTTTGCTAGAAGGCATCCCGGGAAAACATGATACATCTAACTAAAACTGTAGGATCGCGCTGCATAAAATCCGCATGCAATCGGTCCTATTACAAATCTCTTGGGTTGGTCTATGTCCAGCGGTGAAAACATAAGTAATGAAAAATAATTCACAATTTCTCTTATATAGACCTGACTCTAAGTTAAGTGCCATTTTGTTTTTTTTTATTAGACCAGATTGCACTGCGCCAGGTGTCGTAAGAAGCGACTAAGGTACCAAAACCGACAGATGGCGGTATATCCATTTGAAGCAGTGCAGAAGAGTGCAGCCCAAATGCACAAGGCGGGGATGGGCAGCAGAGCGCAACTGCAGAGCGCAGCTTTTCCCGTCGCGAAAGCTGCGCTCCTCTCTCACCCTTCAGACTGGAACGCAGCAATACGAACACTCCTAACTGGCTGTCGAAATTGGAGTGAGGGCAGATGAATGCAGACGAATTTTGTATGCGGTCTATATCATAAAAAATAAATCACAAATGTATTACGGATATCAGAGAACAAAGGAATTACAAATATACTTAAATACGTATATAAGACGTAGAACAAACACAAATGTCTATCACATTGATGTATGTTCTAAATGAGAATCGAATGAGCTACTACCGTACGAACCACAACCTAACTCTGACATTACACATTTCCAGAAACTAAGTAGAAGTTAGGTACTGAATTAATTTATTAAATTTATTTATTATTAAATAGGCAAAGAATCTACATTACAAGTAAATTATTAAATATATTTGTAAGGGCACCGGGATCTTTGGTTAGACTTTAATAATAATAATAACTTTATTCAACAACAAAACTGAATAGACAAATAAGTCTATAAATAAAACAGCATCTACGTTTCTTTTATTTACTAAGATACAGTGATGTCCGATAACAGGTCTACGTCACAAGAAGCTATCTTTCATCATAATAGATTGCCCTCATCACTTTACTCAGTGGTGGTTACTTATTGAATGAATGTTGTGTTATCTGTTAGTAGATATTTATGACATTATAATATAATGAATATTTTGTAAAGTATAGCAGTTTCTAAAGGTTAATATCATAACATAATATTGAATTAAATATTTCCTTCAAAGTACCCTTTTTGATCCATTTTTTTTTCACAGATATGACTCCGTGATAAGTCGCTTAAAACACTTGTGTTACGGACATCAGATATAAAACTTAATAAAACAATAGAGGAATCACACATACTCGTATAAAACTTAAATACATATGTTTTACACCCAGACATTTAATAGGTATAAATATCATCATTTAACAGCAAAAATAATAACTCCAGATATTATATAGACAATCCAACCATTATTTATAATGTCTACTCAATTTAGACTACATAACACAGAATTAATCACAACGCCAAAACATTAACTCACAAAATACTATTTTAAGGGTCAACTAAAACAAAATGGTGGTTAGGCTAGGTTAGAACCGCGACCACATTCCTAGAACAAAAAAATACCATATTAACAGTTAAATAATATCCTGGGTAACACATGAGCGAAACCTTTTTATAAAGAAGGGGGGGTAATATAGGATTGGTGAAAAATCATTGAAATTTGTATAGCTTGTATGAAAATTCAGTATAAAGATTTTTCAGTAAAAGTTATGAAACACAATTAAAATATTTTTTTCTAAAAACATCCCTTAGGTGGATAGTTTCAATGGTTTTTTTTTAAATTTAATGTGGCTAAAACCGCGGTGTCCTGCTAGTTCAATTGTATTTTTTTTGATAAATTATTAACTAGAATATGTCACGTTTCTGTAAAAATATCTACTAGTAGGGTAGTTATTCTGTCTGTAGTAATAATGTCAACGTCAAATATCGTCGATATCAAGTTTCACTAATGTATTACCAAACTCGCAACAGGGAGTGACAATGATCGATAGCCTAGTATAGTTTGCCAATTTCTGAATTGCCTTCGTGGTTGACGAAGGTACGCCAAGAGGAAGCATTTAATTGTTGTCGTGTAATATGTACAAAATATTTAATAGATATTTATGTTGAAATACCTATTTAAATTAGATTATCAAATCATCAATTTGACAGGCCCGATGGCGCTTTGTACGCCAAAGATCGTACGGTACGTTCTTAATCTCCACCAAGGACAAATATTTATATAATGAATACTTGTATTTGTTCTGTGTCTGGGTTTTATATATTTTTGAGGATTACATTTATGATTCTTCCGCTGTCTGATATGCGTGTCACACGCAACTTCTCTCGGAATGAGGTCAACTGGTCAATCAAATATGACATGAAGTGGGATTTAAAGAAGTCCATCATGAAATTATTTTGCAATCACATAGCCCATTATCATCCATATCCAATGATGTAATGAGGCCGCCCTAACAAAAGAAAACTATGCCGCGTTGGGCACATTTAGTGACAATGGCAGAACGCAGCTTCGTGATAGGAATGCTGCAGCCTATCCCAGTCTTATTGCACCATAATATACTTAATATACTATTTCCGATATACCGCTATCCACCGGTTTCGGTACCTTAATCGCCTCTTACCACACCGCTGTAATATTATTCTACTCACGGTTAATAATAATAACCAACAAACTTCATTATTTCCATCAAACTCAATTATGTTCCGAATGCTGCATTCATAATAATTAGTAATTGAAATGTCGTATTGGAATCGACGTGTGTGAATACACAGATGTTTGTGAAATTAAAATATTGCTAGCTGATAACCAACTGACCGATATGGTAGACTCATAATCCTCTTAACTACGCATAGATACTAAATCTCCGATAGTAATTCAGGAGAATTTACGTATGATAGGTTAAAAAAAAGATAATAAAGCAAATTAGATATCCGCCCGCGATTTATCCTTGAGGAATTATATTCATCCTCATTCCTGAGGAACTTTGAATATGTAATACCACTTTTTTTCTGGAAACAATAGAACTACTACTGTGGAAAAAGAAAAAAGTTGTCAAGAAAGAGACGAACCTATCCCAAGGAAAGTTTTTTGAAACTGTTTCATTTTTAAGGATAAAAAGTGGATAAAATTTATTTTTTATTTATTTAACTTTATTGCACAAAACTTTACCAAAATGTACAAATGGCGGACTTAATGCCAGATGGCATTATCTCCCAGTCAACCATTACACAAAACAGAAAAATATATATATAAAATATATAGTGGTGCAGACAATATATATACAAAATAGATAAACGTGGCATATATATATATATATAGTAACGTACATCAGAAATAGGGTTATAAAGTTAGAGAAGTAGCATCAGTAAATAAAGTACGAACAGCGTTTCAGGATAAATTTGTTTGGGGATTGCTTAATATTCAACGGAAGCTCGTTCCAGATATAGGTATATATCGTTTACTGACCTCCAAAATACCACCTTATAAAAATATGTCAATCTAAATCAAAAAGAAATCACTGATAAAAACGACTGACGGTGTTTCCCAGTATTTTAATTATCCACATGCTAAATTTCCTTGCGAGCTTTAAGCTTGCAAAAGTAACACGACAGACGTTGTTATTTATAAAAAAAAATGTTGGGGCAAATTGTAATATAAACTATCCTATCTATATATACTAATAACTATACTAAGTTGGTTCAAACTGTACCCAGTAACCAATGATTTATTAAAATCAGTTTAGTAGGTAAGAAGTTGCACGGACTTCAACTTGACACAAATTTTGTATATATTAAGGTATGAGGCAACGATATCGGAATATCAGTCTGATATGATGAACATAAGCATCCCCTCGAAAGTGGGAATTTGCCTATAATTGCGTCTGTCGATTTCGGTACCTCAGTCGCTTTTTACGGCACCTGGTACATAGAGAGGTACTATTCTACTCAGCCGGAACATTAAGGTATCTTCGGCTCACCGGTGGGAGGCCTCCAGTCATGAATATCACCACAATACATATCAATTCTAAATGATATATATCTATCGATTGCACAATAAAAAACTCTAAAATTATCATTGTTTTCTACTATATAATAAATATTAACTTTCCTTTTAAATCACTCTATCTATCTATACGTCTATTTAAAAAAAACCGTATTAAAATGTGTTGCATAGTCTTCAAGATCTAAGTTTATGTAGGAACAGACAGACAGCTAGTGACTTTGATTTATACTTATCTTGTGATGAAATGCAAAAACAGGAGATTGTATAAAGCATACCTGCACCCATGTCCCACTGATATTAGCCAGCATAACTTCACTTTATTTCAATAATTAATTACTGGTAATCTATATAGTCACTGACACGGCGCGCGCGCATAGCTCGAACATACGTACCACTCTGATTAATTAATTTATTATATATCTTTATCCTGATTACAAAGTTACTTTGATTTGTAGAGTATACATATTTCCTTGCCAAAATTCCGAGACATTATTTTTGGTGATATTTTAGATTGACATACCTTAATGATTAGCCGTGAGGTACGCGCAGAGTAGAATAGCACCTCCCCATGTACCAGGTGTCGTAAGACGCGATTACGGTACCAAAACCGACAGATGGTGGTCTATCTATGCAAGAAAATTCAGCTCAAATGTACAGAGCGGGGATAGGCAGCAGCTTCCTCGTCGTAAAAGCTGTGCTTTGCGATTGCCAACACGCTTGTCCAGCGCGGCAATTATAGGCAACATACCTCTTTTCTAGGGGAGGCCTATGTCCATCAGTGGACTTTTAATGGCTGGTATGACGATGTCGATGATGACCTTAATTATACTTACCATCAGGTGTTATTATCATTATCAGTTTTTTTGCAGGTTCCTTTCTGGTGGCTCGCGTATTAAACCAGCTATTAACTTAGTTATACGACCCGTCTGGTGCCGGCAGACTTGAAATAAACTAGAAACTCAATGACCTATTTTTGTTAATTTTTGTTATAATGAAAATTTTTGTTTATTCTATCTGAGTGTTAAATGTGTAATTGAATACTATATTTGTGATTCTTTTATTGCCTAATATTCTATATTACAAGTGCTTTAAGCAACTCATCTCGGTGTCAGGTAATTTAATGAA
This sequence comes from Heortia vitessoides, assembly GCA_020976665.1. Lineage (NCBI taxonomy): Eukaryota > Metazoa > Arthropoda > Insecta > Lepidoptera > Crambidae > Heortia > Heortia vitessoides. The sequence continues at coordinate 1,563,011 of JACJUM010002543.1, forward strand.
ATAATTGAAAAGAACTTGTTGTATTAATAAATTTAGAGGTTTTACATACTAAAATAATATTTTTTTTGTAAAATATTTACTTCGATATATAGATACTATACTATATACCGACTAGATACCAACTAATCTAACCGACTAGATGCGGCACTATCTGCTGGGCTGATTTTTTTTAATCTTAACCATCCAAGGCGTCACCAAAATGCATTGAGAAAAACCCTTAAAATCAGTCTACCTGTTTAGGAGGGGTTCAGTGTAACACAAACCTAGAATTATATATAAAGATTGTAATTTTCAATACGCAACTAATTTTTATTTTAGATTCCTACTATTTTATAGGCCTCATAAATTTGATTATTTATTGAGTTAAAAATAGCACGATCGACAAATTAAATGAAAACATATTCACGTGCACGTTCAGCACTTAACCTTTTCAATTGTATAAATATGGACAAGAATGGTCAAGGTGCTTTTCTCTCTTTAAAATTTCACAATCTCATTTCGGAACAACCCAAGATGGCAGATATTGCAGCGCTTTTCGTACTCGCTTTTACGAACCGATGAAATTTGGCCTTAATATAGAACGCTTTGGATATTACAAAATGGTATTTACGACCGCAGCAAGCATTGCCTTGGTAGGTTCATGACTTGTTATAACTTTAATATGAAATGTTGGTCACAATTAGAATACAACTATAAGTATCTTATGACTGGAATTTTTTTACGGATTCGTATAATATTGGAATCAAGCTTTTGTGGCTCGTGCTGTGGACTTGCTTAGTTTTAAGACTAATCTGGTGCCGACATACTAGATTCAAAATAGGCCACTCAATATCCTGTTTGATAAATGACTGTTATAACCCTGATGACCTTTATCAGTGTTTTACGAAAACAGACAATTCATATTTATAGAAAAAATATAAATTGCCAATTGGATAGTGACTTTGACTTTAACGGAAGAGGGATCTGAGGTACCGAAATTGACAGATGGCGGTATATCTGAAACAGCTTAGCTCCAATGCAACATGGCGGGAATATTATATCCCTTCCTTGGTCAGACTTATGAAAAGCAGTGAACATCCTACAGTCACTATGGTGATGATGAGGTAATTATTGTTTTAATCCATATGTTGTAAATAAGACTGCTCCCGTCTTTAAATCTGTCTGTTTGTTACGCTTTCACAACATAACCAATGACCCGATTATGATAAAGTTGGGCATGTATATAGCTTAAGCCGTATCAATATACATGAGTATTTTTTGAACCTGACAAAGCAAGATTCGCGAAGGAGGCGATATTCTGATGAAATATCAATTTAAATATCCGGTTTTCTATTATGGTCACCCTACATAAATACACTGATGAATAAAAAACCTCATTAGGATTCCAGAAGCGATACCGGTGCATATGTCCTCTGAACTGTGTTACTTCTTTGGAGGTCGTTTCGGTACAACCACCATATATATACTTGAGAGCATCGGTACTTCATGTACTTGTAGCAAGAAGGAAACAATAACATAATATGCCGCAATGAAAAACAAAAATAATTGGACACGAGAAAAAAAATCGGATAGATCGGCTTTTATTTTTCATTGGTTTATTTTTCAACTACAAATGGTTAATTGATGGGTCAAAGTTTGAAATATAATCATAATAATAAATGGACACGACCTTCAAACCTGACTCCAAAATAAGTCGCCTAAAGCACTTGTGTTATACACGTGTTACGAACTTAAATAGACATTTAACACCCAGGTTCAGTACAAATACAAATATTAATCAAATGAATATTGGCACTGGGTTCAAAAACACGACCTCTGGAAGACAAGATGGGAATACTACCAAATGGAGATAATTATGCCTGGTACAGGAGGGGTGCTAACATTATATATTTTGCTCGTACTCCACGGAAAGAAAATATTAATCTGTTAATATTTTGTTCCACTGCTGGACATAGACCTCTCGAGGAAATTGGGAATATTGCCCATAATTGCCACGCTGAGCAAGCGTGTTGCCAATCGCAGAGTGCAGCTTTCACGAACAAGATGCTGCTGCCCATTCCCACTCTATACATGTTCGCTACACTATATTCACGTTACCTTAGTCGCCTCTTACGACACCAGAAGAAGGAGGTAATATTCTACTCTGCCGGTACCTCACGACAATCGTTAGTACCTAAAATATGTTTTGTCGCATTCTGTTCCAGAGGATCGTAAACAATTTAAACGTTGATAGGCTTTTATTTAGTTAAAATAGCCATATTTGTTCGACCTTGCAATCACTTAAAGAGCATTCTAGATTGTCCAGCGTATTTGCTTTATACAGATAAACAAACTAGATATTAATAGATTATAGCCACGGCTTCGGTCGCGTTTCCTTAATATTAAAAAAAAATATCTGAGTTAATCCTTTGTAATTAAACCTTTTACGATAACCTGTTCAATAAAAAAAGAAACAGCCAGTGTTTTACATTCAGTGCATCTTCTCAAATAGAGATTTGCAAGCAAAAAGATTCGGCAAAAGACTATATATACTATAAACATGAGGTAGATAGGGCCCGATGGCGCAGATGGTAGTGATCCTGTCTTGTGCACCAGGGGTCGTGGGTTCGATTCCCACCCAGAGCAAATATTTATATGATGATATTTGTGTTTGCTCTGTGTATGGGTGTAAAATATATGTATTTAAGTAGTATATTTGTGATTCCTCTGTTGTCTGGCATTCGTAACACAAGTGCTTTAAGCGACTTACCTCGGAGTCAGGTCAATGTATGAGATGTTGTGGGAATTTATTATTATTATTATTATATCATATAAAAGTTAATTATTTCAGTGCAGCAGTGTTCTTATTGCTAAGTTCCGGCTTGAAGGTTGAGAGAGGCAGTGAAATTACCGGGTAAATGTGACATAGTATCCTCAGTTCACAGGCTTGGTGACACGCTAGTAATATCTTTGTAATGACACGAGCATCTATGGGCTGTGGTCACATTTACGATCAAGCAGACCATATGCTTGTTAGCTGAATAATCGGTTAGAATTTCAACCGAAAAGCACAAACAAGTTAACAGTTTGTGCGAATGCGCTTGAAGGACATATGTTCTTACTTAAAGATGTTTGTTGCATTTGTACAACAAATTTTAACAACAAACGGATTAATCGCTATTAGAAGTCTTAATTGTTCCGGGTGGTCATCAGGGTCATCAGTGTTATGAGTATAATAGTATTTAGAACTCTATATACATATATTTTATTGATTCAAAAGTGCTTTTTAATATAAAGGCCTTTTTAATACAAAGAATATTTTTAATTTGAGTTTAACTCATACGTCATCATCGTTTTATCAGCCATGGGACGTCAATTGTTGGACATACACCTTCTCAAGATACTTTCAATGAGAACGTTGTAAAAAAATTGACGAAACATTTGCTCATCTTATCTGTCGTTGTAAGCTTACTCGAGGTCTCCATTCCAGAAATCCATTTCCAGCTCCAGTTCCATCAGAACAGAAACCATATTGTATTTTGATACAATATGGTTTCTGTTCGCAATCAATTAAAAAGCGACGTTCGTTCATTTGAGTCACACACGCGTGCCAGCCAATCAATTGACATTCTATTGTCGCAATGAAACTTATGAGAACAATTACTCTGGAAGCGAATTATGCAGAAATTGAACTCTGGTCGACTGAAGCAACTGTTTTGAAGGCTAAGCCATAGTTTTAACTGATATTTTTCTTCGATAGATAGTATATTATGCTAGTGTGGCTTAGTAAATCGCGTTTTTTGTTCAATTTAAAAATGTAATGACGCATTTTCTTTGTGTATATTGCCCGTATGTTACTTGGTAAAAAAGTAGCTTTCTAATCGTTAAAGAATTATTAAAATTGATCAAACAAACAGATAAGCGGATGTTGTTAACATTAATTTAGATAGCTACTAGTACATTTGTGTACCAGAGATTGACGTTTGGTTATCTGTAATTTACTTCGCTCTATATTATCTGTGCTCACCTCTCGGTGTGATACATGACAATATTGATCATTGTAAAATCCTCATGTTAAATAAATCTAAAATATCTTTCCGAATCCTCGTATACGCCTTAAAATACATCAAACTAAAAAGTAAAAAATCATTTCTATAACAAAGTGAAAATAATGATAAACAAAAAATACCAGTAGTATTCCGAGCAAAATGTGGGTCAAAATTGACTTCAAATGACTCGGTTAGAACATACACACATTCATACAACTGAAAAAACATAAAGCGTGTAAACTAATTAGCAGGGGATAGGGGCGGAGTTGAATAGTACTTCCCACTGTACCAGTACGTACCTCTTTACGTCAGAGTCAAGTGAGATAATGGAAACGACAGTTGGCGGTATATCCATATGAAACACCGCAGCTGAAATACTACAGTTTGGGAATGAGCAGCAGCAGCCTCGACGCGAAGCTACACACTGCGATTGCCACCAGGCCAGCCCAGCGCGGCAATTATGGGCATAAATCCTCTTATTATCAGCCTATAACCAATAGTCGACTTTATATGACTGATAGAATGATAAAATCTTTTTTTCAACCGGTAGTAGACTATTTCTAAAAATAATACAATGAATAATTAGCGTTTAACGACACTAATTCGAAATATGTCATGCCAGACTTTTAATTTATTTTTAACTCGGGAGGTTGGCAACCTCATCACTGAACAACGATGTAGATCCTAACATTCTCCCGTATATAACCGTCGACACGTCCCTTTTTCACAACACAAGCTTTGCAAAATGAAAATTCGCGCCCGAATTGAAGCCGGGAACTCGTTTGTTGCCGGCGCATTTGGCAGACCTTTTTACGTTTATAGCCAAGAGTAGGGAATGCTTTTACCGATTCCGGCCGTGTTTTACGTGTTGGTTGATAATTCGAACGACGTTATTATGTGTTGCGTAACTCATCACTACATACAAAACGGAATATCCAGTCGCTAACTAATTCATACGTCTGTATTTGAATGCGACATTGAAATAAATAATAATAATAACAATAATATACTATTTATTGTACATCAATGAAAACAACAAAAGAACATCACAAAAATATAGAATAGTAGGTACAAGAGGCGGCCTTATCGCTAAATGCAATTTCTTACAGGCAATCTTTGGATAGAAATAATGTTAGAGCTGGTGGAAGTTTAAGGTGCATTTAGTACGTACATACATAATAATAAACATACATATATACATATAATACACATACCTGCAAATACATATAAAAGATAAAGTTACAGGACAAGGAAAGTGACAGAATCAAAAAGCAAAATCAAAGTGACAGATAATACTCCTTCACCATTCTCTTAAAAATAGAAAGAGAACGAGCAGATCCTCACTTCAAGGGGGAGCGCATTCCACTAACGAACAGATTGAACTGTAAAGCATTTGCTATAGAAGCTTGCGGAATGCAGAGGCATTTTGAGTGATTAAAATTTACAACAAGTAGACCTCTTTCCATTGTCATCTGCTGTGGAGCCTTTTTCTACCGTCAAACAGCAGTTCGCATTGTTGTGTTCATAATTAAAGGGGGATTCAGATGTGAAAGTACTGGGTAATGTGACATAATGTCTTAAAGTCACAAGGTTAGCGTGCATATCCTTGTGCATATCATCATCAGATCAACCATAGAAAGTCCACTGTTGGATATAGGCCTCCCCAAGATAGGGGGTTTTTTGCCCTTAATTACCACTCTGGGCAGGCGTGGTCGTAATTGCAGAACGCAACATTGCAGCGAGGATGCTGCTGCCCATTTTTAATTTGTAGTATTAAAGCTGTGCTGTTTCTGATGGATATACTGCCATCCCTCGGTATCGGAATCTTACTCCTGGTATATATATGCGAGTATACTAATATAAGTAGTAAGTGCACTGTAATTAGTATTAATTTTAATAATAATATTATAAATTTTCACACCCCTTATACATTGACCTGACTCCGAGGAAAGTCGCTTAAAACGCTTGTATTACGGACATCAGACAACCATAAGTTTTATACCTAAATACATATTTTTAACACCGAGACACAGAACAAACAAATATATCCAAATAAACATTTCAGCCTGCAACAAACAGCCTGTCCTGGCTCAGGATCAAACCTACGACCCTTAGCGCATAAGATTGGCGAACATAACCATCTACGCTATCGAGCCCGTCATATGATTTTTAATTACATAGATAACTTTTGTAACTGAACTAACTATAGTCTGCTTCCATCGCGAACCTTTTTATGTGCATGTTTGAGGACTGGGAGCTCCATAAAAGCTTGCCCATTTAATGAAGGTAGACAATGACCATAAAACGTGTTTTTGGCGCTGCTATTTGGGCCGATAGGACACTGAAACAACGACAGCGTTAAGTCGACTACGTTTTAAAACGAGTTTATATTTAATATACACTTTTTTAGGATATTATATTTTTACATGAGTCAGACCTTTCGCAGAGGTCGCAACGGTACCTCACTCTCACCTATTTTTACCGTCAAATAGTAGTTTGGCATTGCTATTTTCCGATTTGAAGGGTGAGAGAGGCAGTATAATTACGGGGTAATGTGATAGTATATTTAGTTCACTGAGTTGGCGAACCTTCAGAAAAGTCCTTGTCCAACGCTTGTGATGGTGACATTAATGTTCTTAGGCTGTGGTCACGTTTACCAACAAACGGACCGTATGCTTGTTTGCTGATTTAATAATATTTAAATAAAAGGTTTTGGTTATACTTTGTCAAATCGATATTTTGACGAAAACGAAAATCTAGTTCAAGAACTGTAAACTCATATCATGTGCATAATGGGATTGTCAACTATTTCCAGTTAATTCCAGTTAATTCCTCAGGAACTGTTGGAGGAAAAATCTATATAGCTCCTAGACAGCTAACCTATGCAAAAAGTCGTGTGAATCCATAGAGGGAAATTTCATTCGAATAACTTCAAAAAGTGAGGTACCGGCAGAATAGAATAGTACCTTTCATTGCAACAGGTGTTGTAAGAGGCGACTAAGGTGCCAGAACCGACGGATGTCGGTATATCCACCCGAAGCAGTGCAGCTCAAATGCATAAGGCGGTGATGGGCAGCAGTATCCTCATCGCGAAAGTTCCACTCTGCGATTGACACGAAAATAAATCACCTCCTGTCTTGGAGAGGCCTATGTCTCTTTCTTGGCCGACTTGACTTTCTTGGCCGGCATGATGATGATGAACTTCAAAAACGGCAAAGTGTCCCCCACTCAAATTAACCCCTTAGGGAGGGAATTTTCATAAATCTGTTTTATTGCTCCCCTAGATTATAAAAGGAACCACCAGTGCAAATTTTCAAGTTTCTAACCCTTATAATTCAGGCCCTGCGGTTATATGTCAGTCAGTCAGTCAGCATATACTTTTATATATATATATGTATATGTATATGTATATATATATATATATAATCGATTTTAATAGATTTGGATAATTTGATCTGTAGCTGTGTATGCGTTATAATAATTATCGCAAATATACTTTCAAGTGGTCTATACGAAAAATTCGCCAACAAAGTTGCCGATAGCCCTTATCAAGATAGTGATACTGCAATACAACGTAATCAAAATGACTTATCTGCTTAGCTATTTGACCGTGATTACTTATAATACTAAAGGAATTAAGATAGGATAAAATATTTTTGGTATTTTCCTGATATTTCCAACGGATAAAGGCTCAATCATAAATTATATAATAAGCGTATACATCGTCGTCATGTCAGTTGGTGTCTCTACAATCCATGAAAAATACATGTCGTTGTCATCTTGTGTACACGAAGCTTTATGGCTGAAGCAATTTCAAGAATGTTTTTAGCTACAGATGAAGAATGAATCTATAGTAATTTACAGTAATAATCAAGGTTCCATTAAACTTTCAGGTGCTGAGGGTTATCATTTCAGGACGAAACAAATCGACGTGAGGCACCACTTTATCCGCGATGAGGTACTCGGAGGGACAATTCAAGTTCGCTATGTTCAGACCAATATGATGGTTGCAGATGCCCTCACGAAAGCAACGACATACTCCAAGCTGGCTTATCCAAATTATATGTGGCTCCAAATTGCCCCTTTTTTGGAGAGGCCTATGTCCAGCAGTTGACTTCATATCGTAGTAGATGGTTGACTTGTTTATAATGCATACCTACATCAAAATATTTTATGCCAATTTTCTTTTATTATTTCACTTAAAGAAAGTTATATCGAGCTAAAACAACAGAAAACATTTTTTTAAATAAACTAATGTTTGTCCCGGGTTGGGATCGAACCAACGACTTCTGGTGCACGAGCTAGGACCGTCTGCGACATAGCGCCCGGCGAACTACAGAGTTGCATAAGGACGTGACGTAACAAGTATGAAAGACGTAAGCTTTGCCCTAACTAGAAACCGACAAGATGCGGTACATATCTCACTCGGCAAAGGAAAGGTCACGTGGTAATGGGTACCTACAGCTATTTTTACCTCCATACCGTTGGTAAGTTTTCGGTATTCTCAGATTCGTACCTGTAACAAAAAAGCATTGTTATTAAATATGTTTTAATAAGTATTCTTGTAACAATTATAATTCTTTTATAGTCGAACAGATACCAAAATAATTGGATACGGATTAAAAATAAAAGTACTGTAAGTAATTGGCAAAGTTATCGTATAGAACGATCTCTTACAAGCAACCTTTAGATAGAATTAAAACAAAAATATGTTAGGTTTTTTGTGGTGTGCTAAATAACAATCCCTATATATCAATGGATATAAATATATGTACTTGATAAATAAATAATAATAATAAATTGGCCGAAAGGTATCGGCAGAAAGAATAGTACTTATTTCAGTACCAAGTGTCGTAACAGGCGATTAAGATACTAGAACCGACAGAAATATATATAAATGCAGAGGGTGCAATAGAGGGTATAGGAGAGCAGTATCCTCTTCGCGCTTGCCCAGTGCCGCGTTATAGACGAAATTCGCCCTTTTCAGGGAGGTCTATCACCAACAATCGACTTCCAATAGCTATAATGATGATGATAAATAAATAATAGTTCAAATGATACCAAAGTCAAACCAAGGAACAAACTATATACCTAATAAATAAATACTACGACAGGTAATGCTAATATAGAAAATGATTTTGATTTGAATTCTATAAAATTGTTATTTTCAGTTTCATCGAAATAATTATTCAAATTGAAATTATTTATTGAATTAAATGTGACCTAACTTAACTATTAGAGGTAGACCTCAAACAAAAGACGTCTGCATTGATATCTCACTCTCATCTATTACTACAGCGAAATAACAGTGTTCACACTGTGTTCCGGTTTGAAGGGTGAGAGAAGCAGTGAAATAACTGGGTGAAGTGACACGGTATCTTCAGTTCACAGGCTTGGTGACACACTAGTAATATCTTTATGATGATACAAGAGTTTATAAGCTGCATTCACGTTTACCATCAAGCGGACTGTATACTTGTTTTCAGACTTTCTAATATATATAAAAATACTTAAGTCTCCCAATTTATGTATACGTAAAAGCCTTTTAAAAGCAGATCAACCCTAAAAGCAAACAGACAAAGAAAGCTTTTTCAGTACATCACACGTGGTTTATTCTAATTTAGTTTCAATTGTATTCAATCTCGACAGCTGAAGGGGTCTCTTATTAAACTATATTTTTGATGTATAAGTGAAAATTATTGTCTCGTGCGTCGTGGTCGTGGGTTCGATACCCACCCAGAGTAAATATTTATATGATGAATATTTGCATTTTTTGCGTCTGTGTGTATATTATATACATCTTAAATTAAATCGTAATGGTTTAAGCTATTTATCTCGGAGTCTGGTCAAAGTAAGAGATGTTGTGTAAATTATTTCTTCTTAGACTAACTTTGAAATGTAATTTACATTTGATATTGTAAATAAACTATAAGCTCATTTATTTGTATATTTTCTTTTAATAGATTTACAATTTAGTTTACTTAGTGTAAGTTGGACACGATTCGTTTACTTTGAATGAAAGCTGTGCAGTAAAAAATATATAATTTCTATAAAAGATGTTTTAATTTCATTAAATTGTATCATTATTTTATTATAGGACAGGTAACAAGCGACGTCATTCTTACGCCGTAATGTTTTCAAAATCAACCAGTGCCTGAGAGTTTGGAAAATCCAATAAAAATATACAGCATATTTCATACTTAAACAAAAAAGCTACAATAAATTCGGATAACATAACATAAGGGAAACTTTGAATTAACCTTTTTCGTAGTCTATAAAACAAATTCAGCCCAGACTAAATTTTTAATCGGTTGCAAGAACTATTTTCTCTGAATCTAAACGGATATAATACAGATTCATATATTTACTCTATAAAAAGGACAGATAAAAGTTACCCGGATAGTTCAATGCTACCCATATAGTTAATTGTTACCTGAATTGACTGTACTTAACAGTATAATAATCATTAAAATCAGTTCATTACTTTTAAGTATGAGCCGTGAGGTACCGGTGGAATAGAATGGTACCTCGCCTTTCAATGTGTGTCGTAAGAGGTGACTAAGGTATCAGAATCGACAGATGGCGGTATGTCCTTCCAAAACAGAGTGGTTCAAATGCACAGAGTTTGTGCAGCAGCATCCCCGTCGGGAAATCTGCGCTTTTCAAAACGCTTGCCCAGCGCAGCAATCATGGGCAAAACTCCCCTTTTTTTGGGAGACCTATGTCCAGCAGTGGACTCCAATGGCTGACTGATGATAACTTTTTAAGTATATCGAGTACAAACAAACACTTTAGTTGATACAATACACATGAGGAAATACAGTTTAATTTTTCAACAGAGATGCTTTAAAAGTATTAGATTCTTACACCCGAAGTTTTGTGTTCAAGGCGTTAAATATTTTATAGGCGTATACGTTACAAACTAAGTTCTGCCAGTCTAGTCCCAGACAGTCCTACTGTGCGATCAATAGCGTGTCTTCTCTTCGCACTACGCTCACAGCACGTGTTTGTACTTTGTTTTAAACTAACGACGCTTTGCAGCATTCCCCGCTTAGCTCCATTTCTCAAGACATTGTGGAAATAAATTAATTTATCATTCCCACAACATCTCATCAATCATCGTAGTAAGTTGCTTAAAACACTTGTGTTATGGACATCAGACAACAGAGGAATTACAAATATACTACTTAAATACATATGTTTAACACCCAGACACAGAAAAAATACAAATATAATTATATAAATATTTGTCCTGGGAGGGGATTGAACCCATACATACATTGACCTGACTCCAGAGTAAATCGCTTTAAGCACTTGTGTTACGGGCGTCAAACAACAGAGTAATCACAAATATACTACTTAAATACATATATTTAACACCCAGTAACACCAAAAATAAACACTTATATCATTACATAAATATTTGTTCTGGGTAAGGATGAGGAGGAGAACTCACGAACTTTGGCGCCAAAGACAGGATCACCACCATCGGGCTCGTTTGTATAAGTGGAAACTAAATCGTGGTAATCTATATATATATAAGGAGAAGCTGACTGACTGAAATATCAACGCAGGGCATTAGAAATGCAGTAACATGCCAAATCGTCGCATAAGTTCTAACACCGCGTATGTCAAAGTTGGCAACTTATAAGTAAGCCCAATTATAACACGATATTACATTTCTAACGCTGCAGTAAACGTTTTATACCGTGTATTGTTTAAACGAAATCTATTTTGCACCAACTAAATTGACAAGCAATTAGTTTTAAAAATGATTTTATGAAACGTGAGCAATGTTTTACCATTTGTACAAAGTGTCAACATTTTGACTTACGCTTTGTTAGAACTTAAACGACGAAATAATCTAGAAAAAAAATACAGAAATAATTATATTTGTTGTAATTAACGATCGATCAGAATATAGTACTGTTACTATAATAGTTGTAGCCAGTGTTGTACAAAGTTTCGGTCCAAAACCGACGGTTAATGAAATTAAATAAAAGAGTTGGTATAGGACGACCTAGGTGAACATATCATAACCAGGTAGAAGAGGCATTAAAGAATAACTAGGTCAGAAGTATCAAGAACAAACGAGCGTGTATGAAAAGACTAATAAAAATAATATTTTTTATTGTACACACCATAAGCAACACATTCAAATAACATAGCAAAATATACAACAGCACAGTAAAATAAGCGGCCTTATCGCATACAGTGATTTCTTCCAGGCAACCTTTGGACAGAAGAGAAATACAACAATAATAAGGCAATTTGAGGTGCATAATAAATTAAACCAATGTATAAATATACACAATCAACATACTAATGTGTGTAAGGGAAGCGAGAGAGGTACGCCAAAATCGTAACAAGTAGAGATCCATAGTCTCTACCTACCTCGAGGGGACACAGGCGTGATGTATGTATGTATAAACAGTTCAGGTAAACGCGTGCATTCTCAAGTACTTACGTCAACATCTCTATTCATCCATGAAGGTTTCAATGGAGCCGGACCAATCCAGAACCAATTGGCCTAAACCTTGCGCTAACTGGTTTTTATTATTTAGGCATATTTTCACACTGATTTGTCAGGTTTGTCAGGTCAGGTGAGCCAAGATTGCTACGAGGATGCTACTGTTTATCACCACCATACTGCCATTTGTCAATTCCAGTACTTACTACAGTATTAATAACCACTATGTCTATTTAAATGAAGAAACATTTGCCTTTAAGTATCAAAGTAGTAATCAACATTAATTGGCCTGATGGCGCAGATGGTATTGTTACTATCTTGTGTGCAAAAGATCGTGGGTACCATCCTCACCTAGGATAAATAATTTTATGATGTCTTAACTGTGTTTGTTCTGTGCCTGGGTGTTTAATATGTATTTGAGTATTACATTTTTATTCCTCTATTGTCTGATGTCCACAACACAAGTGATTTAAACGAAATATCTCGAGGTTATGTCAATGTATGTCCCATGTATTGTCCTAACTAACTTCGTTGTGTGGATTTATTTTATAAAGAAAAAACATTAATCTAAGTTATCACAGTCTGTAAGTACCATCAGTACCAAAATTATACAGATATATATACAATATATATACGAGTGTAGTTTCATATATCGACTGTAATTATTTCAGTTGTTGTAAGGGACAATGTGCAGGTTTAAAGGAAGAACAAAGAAGGAAATGAAAGGAATTGATTCTCTGTTACTTTATCTCTGTAGTATCTTTTGTAAAGCTTTTTTTAATGTTTAAGTTGTTTTTAACAAAAATTAAATCCTCTTTTATTGGAAACAATTTAAAAAAAGAATTTTTTTTGCCAATATATCCCTTACGCAAACTGAATTGGCCTCGTGACTCGCCTAATTCACTTAAGCCTTGGTGGCGATCGTACAAAGAGTGTCGACGTCTAAGAGGATCCGTATGACGATCTCATTTCGAACTGAATTTTCATGCGGATTGGTATGCCAACAAATCACCCAATTAGTCCGTATGTAAAATGCTAGTTGGATGAATACCCTTTAAAAGCCTTCAAGTTATATCGTGTTTAAATGAAAGAAGAGATAATAGGAAGAGAATTTAAAATATATTTGTGTCACTTCGTTAGTTTTAATAGCAAAACAAAAATAAAAACATAGAAAGAAAGAAGCTTACAAATCATCAAAAAAATACCAGCATTTGTCGGGCCCCATTTGGTAGTATTCCTATCTTATATATGGATCATTGGTTCGATCCTTACCCAAAACAAACATTATATGATAAATTAATGTTTGTTTTATGTCTTGGTGTTAAATATAATTAGGTATTTGCAATTCCTTTTGTTTACTGTCCGTAACACAAGTGCTTTAAGCTATTTATCTCGGAGTCAAGGCAATTTATGAGATGTTGTTTGAATTTAATTATTAAAAATAGAAGACATTTGACAGATGCGCATATTATATCAACAAGTGATAGCTATGAACTATATTGTATCATTTACCTGCACCAATTAAATATAATAATAAACGTATGAAAAGGAAAAACGAGGAAAATTTATTCAGGCATATATTATTTTTAATTTTTACACATAGTTTTAAAAATAACCTGTGAATTATTTACAATAAATAAAATTATATTTTCTGACATTTACACGTTTACTGCTCTTAATAAAAGTATCAATGCTCTCAATAAAAGTATAAGTAATCGCAGAGCGCAGCTTTCGCGACGGGAATGCTGCTGCCCATCCCCGCCCTTTGCATTTGAGCTATACTGCTTCGGATCGATATACCGCCATCATTGGTTGTAGTACCTTAATCGCTTTTTATGACACCCAGTACAGGGAGAGGTACTATTCTACTCTGCTGGTACCTTACGGCACCAGTAATAATAATACTAATTAAATAAATAATATTTAACTACACAACATCTCATACATTGATCTAACTCCGAGATATATCGCTTAAAACACTTGTGTTACGGACATCAGACAACAGTGGAATCACAAATATAATACTAAAATATGTATAACACACACACACAGAAAAAACATAAATATTTTCCCTGCATGGGGATCGAACCCACGATGTTTGGCGCACAAGATAAGATCATTACCAACCGCGCCATCAGGCCTGTCATTGAATTGTAATTTTTTTTTAAATTTAATTGTAAATTATGACTTCCAAGTTTAGCTTAATAGGTAAAGCGATCAAAGCGTCAGTCGTTCACCGTCTCGGTCAACGTAAGCCATTGCTTACCTAAACCCTTCACATTGTAATTGGCCAATTGGATTGTGTAACCCTTAATCTACACTAATATTATAAAAAGGAAAGGTTTGTATTTCTATGTGTATGTTTGTAATGAATAAACTCAAAAACTACGAGGCTGACTTCAAAAATTCTTTCACCATTAGAAAGATACAATTACCTTAAGTAACATAAGCTAATTGCTAGAAAAAGATCTTCATTGAAAAACATGACAGACATGTGAAATGAGTTTTCGGAAATCTTCTCACTTCTTTAACTTAAGGTTAACTTTGCAATGTTAGTATAAAAGTTCTACAACGAAACGCGGGCAAACCCGGGGGCGCTAATAGTAATATTATAAACGAGAAAATTTGAGAGTATTAATGTATGTTTGTAACTCTCTTACGCTGGAACCGCAGATTAGATCTAGATGTAATTTGTGACAGAGATTGCTTACAGTCTAGAGTAACACATTAGCTACTGCTTATCTCTTAAACATGTTCCCGTGGGATAGGTTTACATTTTTATTATTCTGAATAAATGAGGCATGACTTTTTGCACAATTTATGTGTGTAGTTCATTAAGCTGGCTAATAGAAAAGAACCTGCAAACTGAGGGTGAAAAAGGCTGTAGTAACACTTAACGGTAGGTATTATTGGAACCCAGTATTGGTTTCCATGCTAAAAACCGTTGTCTTAAATCTCCTTTCTTAGGAATGGTCTTTGTCCAACAGTTGACTTACGGCTGCTATGATCTTAAATGAAATAATTTAAGCAAGTTTTGTATTTCTGTACGTTTGTAACGAGTAAACTCAAAAACGAATAAATTGATTCCAAAAATTCTAATTACAACGGTAAGTTGTATTATCTGCAAGCAGTATAAGTTGTATTATATTTCTGTATTATGTTGGAAACTGGAATTAAGTGGGTAAAGCCGAGGAGCGCTGTTAGTTATTTATTAAAATATGCAAGCTATGGGTTTGTGAAACAATTCTTTCTGAACAAACATGTCGATCAATAGATTGACTCCGCTAACACGCAAATTTTGCTCCAATGGTCTGCTATAAGTTTGTTATATAACACCAAATAATAATTGGGCCTCTGTTACTTATAAGGTCAATTATACATTGACTCTTTAATTTGAGTTAGACCATTATTTCGGGCTGGTGGTAGCACTCGATCGATAGCGTTTGCCTAACCATAAATTAAATAGCGACAGATGGTCAACTCTATAGAACTCGTGTAAACTGATAGGTATTGTTTTAAATGACCGAACCATCGCAACTAACCATTTTCGTCGTTCACTTATTAATTATGTATACTTATATTATGCAGGGAAAATATTTGATTATTTGTTTGTTTAGACTGATTTAACTTTAAAGCTTCTAACCAATTTACATAATTATTTTACCATAAAAAAGTTACATCCACCAAGTAACATAGCCTGTAATATAGGTAAACTTTTTAAATTCACACATGTCGTACATTGACCTGACTCCTTGGTAAGTTGCTTAGAGCACTTGTGTTACGGACATCAGAAAATAGAGGAATTACAAATATAATACTTACATACATAAATTTTTACACCCAGACACAGGACAAACAAAACATTATCATATAATAATTTGTCCTGGATGGAAATTGAACCCCTTCACGCATAAGATATGATCACTACCATGTGCACCATTTGGCCCGTATATATATATATATATTTATATATATATTGTACCTACTCATTTGACACGTATTGTTATTTTTGATGAATTAATTCTTAATTATTCTTAATCTTGGCGCAAATGACTAGTTCTCTTGAAAGTGTTAAAAAATTGCAAGCCTAAATTTAAGAGAGATATTATGTAGTTATTCCCTAAAAACAATTAAATCATAATTACCGTGTTTGTAGCATATAAATAACAACAACATAAAAACGAAACAGGCTTAAAAATTTTACATTACCCTAAAAGAATTTACATAATTCTTCCGTATTCTTCTTTAAAAGTATGATGTAAAGCGGGCTATCTGTACATATAAAAATTATTTAAAAAACTTACCAAAATTACCCTTAAAAAGTACACATAATTCCTCCGGTGTAAAAGTCTAATGTTAAGCGGACTATCTGTATATTATTATTTGTGGTACCAGAGTCACAGCACGCAAGTTTTGTAAGTGCTTTTAACACAACATTTATGTGGGCCTAATTGCATTTAAATGTACCGAGTTCCCAGTATTTGTTTCAATATAATCATTTGGTTATTTATATAATCGCCGCGTAGGCGTTGTGGAATAGTATTCGTCCTAGACAAGGGCGGTATCGGATTCGACCTCGGTCATCACAACATTACTCGTTATCCTTGGTAATTCTGGAAATTACCGGCAACTATTGAAGTTTTGACTTCCTAAAGTAACTTATCCAGCAAAAACCGTTCTACTTATAAATTACTTATCACGCACCGACATAGTAGAATAGCACTTCACACTGCACCAGGTATCGTAAGAGGCGACTGAGGTACCAGAACCGACAGATGGCGGTATATCTATCCGAAACAGTGCAGCTCAAATGCACAGTCACAATTCCCCGTTGTAAAAGCTGCGCTCTGCTGCCAACACGCTTGCCCAGCGCAGCAATTATGGGCAAAAAACATCTTTACATAGAGACGCCTGTATCTAGCATCGGACTTCTAACGGCTGTTCTGATGATGAGTTCTAATGTCTAGCAGAAATTTCGTAACCAGCTCTGGTTCTTTACTGTACCGTAAGGTACTGGCAAAGAAGAATATACTACGTTGTCTGACTCCGAGACAAGAAGCTTAAAGCACTTGTATTACGGATATCAGACAACAAAGTAATTACAAATAGAATACCTAGATTCATATAAATAATGTCCAAGTGAAATATATCTTTTTTTAAATGTGCTTATCATAAGCACTTTTAAATCGTCAAAATAAAACATAAAATCTCTAAATATAAATATCATCATCATCATACCAGCCATTGGAAGTCCACTGCTGGACATAGGCCTCTTCAAAAAAGGAGGCCTTTTTTGAAGAGAATTTTTTGCCCATAATTGCCACACTGGGCAACCGTGTTGGCAATCACACAGCGCAGCTTTCGCTACGGAGATGCTGCTGCCCATCACCACCACAAAGCGGTGTCCACTGTAGTTCAAATGTTTCGGATAGATATACCGCCATCTATCGGTTCTGGCACCTTAGTCGCCTCTTACGACACTTGGTGCAGTGGGAGGTACTATTCTACTCTGCCGGTACCTCTCAGCTAAATATGCCATTTACAGTTTTATACAAACGACCTATGACCCTAGTATTGATATTATGTATGTCACAATTTTTCTGAGAATCAGTTATACTTTTGTGAACATAAATAATATTTGCATATATCACAATATTGACCGTGTACAATATATAGATCAAACACATTTTATATATCGCTCGGAAAGAACTCACCGCGCAGTTTCTATACCTGTTAATTGTCAGATTTTGTCTATGGATATGGAATTACACCCAGACAGAACAAATACAAATATTGATCATATAAATGTTTGTTCTGGGTGGGGACCGGACCCATGAACTTTGGCGCACTTTTGTTTTTCTATGATATTCAAAATGTGTATCTGGACTGCAAATTAAGGCAATTTTAAATCTTGTTAATCTAGGTTCAATACATCTGTAACCATTTAAAAGAAATAAAACAAGAACTCACACGGTGGACGCGTCCTAAATAAAGCGTAAATGCGGATCCAGTTCAATCCGGTATAAGTAAACATGGCCGACACAAATATCCACTGAATCCAATTTTAGGTTTCGGAAATATGAAACCGATTAGCCGTATTTGTTCCTTATTTGTAATTAGTTGTTTTCTTAACAAATATTGAAAATCCAATGTATTGCCAACCTTATCACTTGGGTATAACATATGACTTCATAATCTCCATCATCATGTCAGTCGCTAGATGTCCACTGCTGGATATAAGCTACTCCAAGTGATTTTGTGTAGGACCGATCGGTCTATGTCCAGCGCGATCCTGTGGTTTTAGTCTGATCGTCTGTCCAACCTTGGGGTGGACGTCTTACGCTGCGCTTGCTAGTAAGTGGTCTACATTCCAGAACCTCACGATTCCATCGTTCATCGGTCCCACGTGCTAAGTGCCCTGCCCACTACCACTTCAAATTGCTAATCTACTGGGCTTTGTTCATTTCTGATTCGATCGCGCAAGGAGACTCCAGGCCTTGCCCTTTCTATAGCATATTGGGCTATTTTCAGTTGGCTAAAAAGGCCAATAGTTAGAGACCACGTTTCGCTGCCATAAATTATCGCTGTTAACACACATTAGTTGAAGACTTTCGACTTGAGACACCAAGGTATGTGTGATAAGTCTTGACATATGACTTGATGTAACCATTTAGACGACCCTTATTTAGATATTAACGTAATTTATTTCAATAGTAATACCACCTCTTTTATTATAACTTATTCGTATACACCACGATCACCATGTTCTTTAACTGAGTAATCTGTGAAACTGAACAAAGAAAAAAAGGTTAACGATTCGTCATCGTACATTGACGCGATTCGACGCGAGACCAAGCGGAAGACGAGAGGAAATGACTGACTAGCTGGTTTATGGTATTCGTTTATTTTTTTAAAATTTATTTTTATAATCGTATAGTATATTATCTTATGCTTATTTAAAGTCTTGGGGTACCGGCGGAATGGAATAGTACATCTTTCTAAACCAGGTATCGTAAATGGCGACTGAGGTACAGAATCCG
Source organism: Heortia vitessoides (assembly GCA_020976665.1). Classification (NCBI taxonomy): domain Eukaryota; kingdom Metazoa; phylum Arthropoda; class Insecta; order Lepidoptera; family Crambidae; genus Heortia; species Heortia vitessoides. Next base: position 1,582,549 of record JACJUM010002543.1, read on the forward strand.
ACAGATGGCGGTATATTTATCTAAAACGCAGCTTAAATACAATAGGGTGAGGATGGGCAGTCAAGTGCGGCAATTATAGGTAAACATTTCGCCAACTTGGAGAGGTATATGTCCGACAGAGGATTTTAAATGGTTAGCCATGATATGATGATATACACCCTGAGCTACATGATGGCGATAAGTATTGACCATAACCATTCGCCATTATATTGGCAAAAAATAAGAGCAGGCATAATAAGAAAGTCCATATACATTCTTCTAAAGTTAACACCGCTGCATGTAAATGGTGACTAATCGTTCACACAACAATAAAAACACTGACATACAAAAACAAGAAACAAAAAATTACACGTGAGCAAAACCTGTTTTATGATCATCTGACATGGTCACCTGAGAGCGGTTTACGGCATTAAATTCGTTTTTATAAATCCTATCGTTGATATGGCAATACCAAGAAGTTTCTAATAACATCTTAGTCGCTGACTTGATCTATATTCTTCTATCAAACAAAACTTTTTTGAAAGCTTTAAATTGCGGTTTATATAACTTTTGACAATGTCAATTCAACGTTACAGTTACTTTACGGCAACCATTCTTAAAATGCTCTGTCATGATTTGAAAGTATACAATTACAATCCACATCATTATTTTTTAGTTTTGTTGATTTTTCACACTTGAATTTCCCATTCACACAGTAGGTGCTAAAGGGTCTTATAAATATATATTTTTTATATATTACACAAGCTCGACAATCAAGCATACAGCCAATGAACGCTCATCATATCACAAATAATGTAATACAAGATCGATGTGGTGTAAAAGATGATGTTGTGACAACAATAGAGTAAGCAATGTTTATTTATATATATTTATTGTAATTGCCACGCTGGGCAAGCGTGTTGGCAATCGCAGAGCGCAGCCTCGCGATCTTACTCATCCCCGCCTTATACACTCAATCTGCACTGTCTACTACACGGATTGCTCTATCTGTTGGTTCTGGTACCTCAGTCGCCTCTTACGACATCTGGTACAGGGAGAGGTACTATACTGCCCTGCGGGTACTCCACAACGGTACCAGCAGAGTAACACCAAACAGGCAACAATATTAGAGATTAGATTAGAGAACAATATTATGAGAAATAAACAAACCTTTTTTAATAATATTATTCTCATATGTATCCATAATATACAAGTAAATGAAACATCCGCATATTGTTAATAAAACAATCCTATACATACAAATAGATTTATCGATCAAAATAAATAATACGTTTGTAGGTAAGTAGTAAAATATACCCTACGTTATTACTAGAAGGTATAAAATAACCGTTGATAGAACGCCCAAGGTTATTCATGTTTCAATAAAGAATATCGATAATCAAATAAATTATACGTTCTTCTATCATAAGAACATGAAAAATATGTTGATTTCCTACTTTAAATTTACCATTTGGCACCTTTTCAAGTTCGTACCGAGCATATATTTTAGGGCTTTTCTAACATTTATATACAATACATATACATACAATGCATATATCATAGTTTTAATGTCGTTGTCATAATCTTCGCTTCTGTTTATCTTCAATTAATTATTTAAACAATATTATTATTAAATCAGCTAATAATCAGCCTTAACAGGAATGTATTACCGGAGATGGAAAAAGAACATGTACAGAAAATTAACGGATATAAAATGCTACCCTATGGTACACTAATAGTTTATTTCTGAAACACTCATGTGCATTTAATTATTAGAATAACAATATAACTGATCAATACGACGATATACCTATCACGATATATAAATATAGCAGAATATTCGAAACAACTTCGAAATTTAGTGTCAAAAGCATTACTTAAGTCACATAGCACAAACATCGTAAGATTGCAAATTCCATTTTCGATTTTATTGATGATTAGTAATATATAGTGCAGTATATAAAAGAGTGAACATAGGATAATAATAATACTACTTTTATAAGCTTCTAACGGCGGTTCTCGAAAACGGTTGCCGCAAGTTAACCGATACATGAAACCAAAAATGTACAAAAAATAATAGAACTCGTTTTAAATCTGTTCAAAGAGTTGGTTTATCATAATTAGTGAACGCGTAAATGTAAGAAAATATTATATAAGATTATAATTAAAAGAGTGGTGGTATCAATGAATGTTATTATTGTAGAAAGAAGAGAAAATAAATGCATTTTAATTAAGAAATTCTGCCTAGGCTTGCCATATATAATGTACGTCGGAAAAGAATGTTAATTTGATTTCGTTTTGAATTGGCGCATAAGACTGGGACACTATTACATTATTTTTTAATTTGACCAGGTCGACTAACTAGCATGCAGTCCGCGTAATAGTAAACATCACACATATCACCTTCTTTGGGAGGTTCATCCAGCGGTGAATGTTCTAGCTATGATAAATTAATACTTATAAAATGACTGCTAAAGAACGATAATTTATAACTTTACATAGTTTATATACTCTAGGTACCCAATATATGTTTGAGAAAAGTAAATTAAAAAAAACGATTGAAAAAACATTGAAAAAGGAATGGAACCATATTTTTTCTAAAGTAATAATAAATTTACATAACATCTGAAACTCGACCTGACTGCAAGATAATTAGCTTAAAGCATTTGCGTTGCGGATATCAGACAACAGAGAATTACAAATTGAATACCTGAATACATATTTAACACCCAGACAGAATAAACACAGTTGTACATCACATTAATCTAATCCGGCGCAAAATATAATGACACTGACGAATGTGCCCATAGGTCCATCAAATTTTATATTATACTAGCTGTGCCCGCGACTTCGTCCGCGTGGAATAGTTTTTTGGGTACCATACCTATTTACTTCAAATTATATAAACTTTGAATGTCACGTTTATTTATATCGAATCAATGGCCTGAAAAATAAGTTTTAAGTTTCTAGCTCTAAAAATAGCGATCCATGCAAACAACTTTTCATCCCCCCTTGCAACCCCTTACAACCCTTATTTCGAGTTCAAAAATAGCCTATGTCCTTTCTTAAGGTCTAAAGATTGTCTATGCCAGATTTCATCAAAATCGGTTGAGAGGTTTAACCGGGAAAGCGTAACAGACAGACAGACAGACAGACAGACAGACAGACAGAGTTACTTTCGCATTTATAATATTAGTAGGGATTAACATTTAGCACTTACCAAAATTTACCGGATTGGTTAATTCTCTGCTTTCATAATACACAAATACATCATGACACATGCCATCACTTGTTTGTACTTCTTTTTTTACTGTCATAATAAAAGTAATTAATATATACGTATTTATTGTATCTACGTATATATACGTATTAATATATCGTATCTCTTGTTCATAATTGTATACGTATTTATTATGTTTTCCTTCATGTGAATTCATAATTATAATGACAAATAAATATTCTTTAACCCTAAACCTTGTAATCATTTAAAGCAAATCACTTGTGTACAGTAAATATACAACGTCGAGTCAACTTCAAACGCTGCAGTCGTTACGCAAACCAGGGAGAAGGCAAAACAGCCGCAGCCTCCGAGCTTACTATTTACCCTGGATATTAGTTTTGGAAGTTCTCAAACATGCTAACTAAGTTTCTCCTATTCAAAGGAAATAGGGCAGCGTGTTGTTTATGAAATTAATTCGCGACATATTGCTAAACAAGGTCTCACGATAGTGTGTGTGTGTGTGTTCGCTGTATGCTCAGGAAGTACTGAAATTATTTTCATGCAAAAGCTATAAAATAAATTATATATATTATTGGGTCAAATTCAAGTATGTCCTTTGCATTATGGAAACCGAAGATACCACAACCATCCAAACTCAATGTATTCTTTTGGTGGTGCTGGAATTGAACTCATGCGTCCCCACCGACGTTCTTAACCACTGGGTTATGATCGTTATAAAAAATATATACATGAATGATATTATTAGTATTATAAATGACTTGTAGCTATGATATATGTAGATGTGGCACTTCCTCAAATTAATTTGATTTTAAGTATTCTTGGACCCCGATCTGTCTCATATTTGAGTCATTTAATAATAATAATAATAAATAAATAAATAAAGTACGGACAAAGCAATACCTACGATTTAGTACCAAAACCGACTGATGGATATAGATCCAAAATTGATTGAATGGAATAATGCAAAGATGGGCTACGTTTTTTGTGGGCTGACTCTAACGTCCGTTTTGCTGCGCGTTACCATATGGCTGCACACTTCTTGCTCCCCCACGCTTGCAAGGTTCACTAGATCTGAACAAGAATGACGAAGCCCGATCTGTGTCATATTAGAGTCATTTAATAATAATAATAATAAATAAACTAGCGACAAACCAATACGTACGATTTTGAGACATACAATCGGCTGAGTCAAATACTACCTTGGCAGAGTAGGATGAGAGGAGATTGAGTTACCGAAACCGGCTGATATATATAAATTCAAAACAGCTCAAATGGAACAACGCCGGCTCGAGTGGCAGTCGTTTGGACTTCACTATGAGGTTGTATATCCGCGTATCTAACAGTAGATGACCTAAGGCCGATGGTGACAACATGTCGTAAGACAAGGTCGTACGTCTGAGTGTGCGGTATTTATGCGGTAGGCTTGTAAACTAGTAAATTGATTATCATACGGTTTTCATCAATGGACAGGGCACATCGATTTTTAATGTTTAGGTGTTTACGTTTTTTAAGATGCTTACTGGAGTTTTAAGAAGATAGGCTAATTGTCATGAATCATGTTAGAATGACAGTGTTTTTTTTAAATTATCTTAAGTCTTTTTATAAAACGGTAGTTTGCTAATATTTTGAGGAGTAACGGAAGCTACTGTTAATTCAAAATCTTATATTCTAAATTAACATATATACACACACATGTATAGCTAATAAAGCATTTTACAAATGTATTTCTACATAGCTAATAAAGGATTTTACATATGTAAACTGTATATTATTTGCATTTTATTTACAATTACATAATATACTTATATAATTGTGGATAAAATACAAATAAAAAAGTAAGGCAATAAAACGAAAGTTCACGCAAACTTTGTTGTAATAAAACTTTATCTATGTAAAAAATGTATCTCCAAAGAGTTTCATACCGTTTTATATGGGCTGATATTCTGTCCCACACCACGATGGAGCTCCCATAGCATTTTTCGGTAATTCATATGCCAAAGATAAGAATTTCCAGTCAAGCGAAACCACGGACGCTCACCAATACGTACGCTTCTTTGTAACAAAGAGTCGTGACTCCGCGTAATAAAAAATAGGGCGAGCGCTATCAATTATTTTGCGTCAATTCCATTATTTATCTGTCCGTCCACAAATTGAGCCAAGGTCACCACAAATGTTGATGCATCACAAAAATTATGACTGTACTGTTTACAGATTGACTAATTATAAACAAAGGGAGTAAAGAAAGGAAATAAATTGATTGGACACACAACAACACAATAAGTAAAAACAGGTGAATATAAAAAAGTAATGAAGAGAAGGATAAAAACATTAAACAAGCAAAAAATACTAGTTGGAGTGTATAAAAAAAATGAACACTTACTAAGGTCGTCTTTCTGAAGTGTTTTGTTCGATTTTCTCGGAAGTTTCACTGCTTTGTGGTTAATAACTAATGTTATGAGGAAGTAAGTTGCTTTCACAAAACCGGACAAATGCGAGCTGGACTTGCTTACCAAGGGTTCCGTAAGTAGGTAAGAGCATAATTCAGATTTTTTAATACGATATTTTATGTTTCCGTTGCCAGCGTAAAGGTTTTTTTTATTTATACCTAATCTAGATTAAAACCTTGCTAAATTTCATGGTTTTAAGTGTATCTAAAGGATTGAGAATGTGGAAACATGGGTTTTCTACAATAATTTTTGGAACGTTGTATTTAATGTAAATCTGAGTATTTTATTTTAATTTCAATTTGATACCTGTTGAGGTGTCGTGTTAGACCATCATCTCGAATAAAGGGTCTTGACAGACCAACCCTATAAGGGTTTTGTATTTTCTTTCGAAATACAAAACCATTATAGTAACAATGTGTAATGTAACGTAAAAATCTCTAAATATTATTTTTAAAAACAAGTTAACCGATTTTTTGAGTTTCGAAATTTTAAGATTTTGTTGAGAAATTTCTTTGTAATCTATTTCCTATGCATTTATAGGTTATCTTAATATAACTACTATTTCCACGGCTTTAATACGCGGTTTATTTCACTTTTTTACATTTAGCATTAAACTTTACGCCGTCAAAAACGTATTTTCAAAATGAATAGTGAATGCGTAAATGTTAGAAAGTATTACATACGACGACATTTGGTTTAATTTAAACATAACGACTTAAGTAAAGTTTTAAGAGCTGTTAACGTATTTAAATTATCTTTAAAAGGCTTAAGAAACTTCCAAAAGTAAACTGTATTTAAATGTGTCACTGACAGTCTAAGTTGACGCTGAAATTGATAGCGCAGGGTGCTTCACAAGAGCTAACTCCTATAGTAAAGAGATGTTAACCGTCTCAATTTAGAAACTGGAAATCTTCTACCATTTTTTATATATTCTACAGACTCTTAATATTATTAAGTTTCTGTTATTTATGGAAGAAATAGACTAATAAATTGTATTATTATCTTTACTAATATAATATGTAATCCTTACTTATTTATAAATGATATTATTTTATTACGAGATTATCATGAACATGAACGGGCAGATATATAGTTATTACTCTTTCTACTCTTCTTTTGGAGTGCCATTTAGGCTACTTATTATTTCAGACTAGAAGAATTTTAGACTAGATGAGTAATAGAGAAAAGTATTCTCTATGTGCAAAAAGTACCGACTTTTTACTGCTTAGTTTAACTGTCTTATTTACTTTTTCCTATAATAACAACCCAGAGATAAAGCATATACTTAAGATCTCGCAAGCAAAGCTAATAAACAACACTTATCATTTAGAAAACAACTCTTAATTTGTTAAATAAAAGAAAACTCTTCTTTGTGTTTCACGTCTACATTGTATGTTGACAATGGAAGCGTAGACTATTACATTATTGCCGTGTTAAAAACATATTATCGTATCAGACATTGACTTTATAAAACAAGCAGATAAAGAAATCAACATAAAATAAAGAGATTGCAAATGTTTTAACTTCCTACCTCTTGATTAGGATTTTCAGACACAACACCACTACATAGCATAAAATAAAGTCACTTTCCGCTTTCTGTTCTAATGTATAGTATAAGATCTTTAAATTTACGCTACGTCGCAAGATTTTGTGTTTTTGTTTAAATAAATTGAGTGATCCAATAGGCAGGTTCATATATACAATACATGTACGATATAGTAAAGAAACACACACATAAAAATATAGATAGATCGAAGATAGATCGAAACAATGTACTACATATTGTTTATCTTATCATTTACATAAGGTAGACCGCATACAAAGAGTCGTCTGCATCGGAATCCCACTCTCACATATTTCTACCGTCAAATTACAGTGTTCGCATTGCTGTGTTCCGGTCTGAATGGTGAGAGACGCAGACAATTTACTGGGTAATGTGGAGAAATATTATTAAGTTTCAAAGTTGGTAGCGCATAAGTGATATCCTTGTGATATTACGAGCGTCTATAGGCTGCAGTGACGGTTACCATGGACTGTATGCCTGTTTGTCAACCTGGTCAATTATAAAAAAAACCCTTAATAATATCTGAAAAATGTCTGCGATAGTATATGTCTATCACTTAGGGATAATCCACAAAAAACATTTTTTATCCTCATTGCACCTGTGCAACGCCGGGGCGGGTCGCTAGTACATACTAGCAACACTTCGTGGTTTCACCCACGTAGTTCCGATTTTTGTAAGAATATGAGGATGAAATTATACCTTATGTTACTTGCTTTTAATGTTACTTTTTATGTATTAAATAATTTGAAAATACAGTCATAAAATTTTTGAGTTTAATATGTTGAGAATCATATCACCCATTGGAAGTCCACTTCTGGACCTCCCCAAGAGAGCGGGAACTATGCCCATGATTGCCGCGCTGGGCAAGTGTGTTGGCAATCAGAGGACGGAGCTTTCGCAGGGTGGATGCTGCTGTCCATCCTCACCCTGTGCATTTCTGCTACAGTTTCAGACGGATGTACCACCATTTGTCGGTTCTGGTCCATTAGTCGCCTCTTACAACAGCTGATGAAGGGGGGCACTACTATTTTACTCTGCAGATATTTCACGGCTAAAATCCCGTTTACATATTACCATTTCAAGGTCTTTTTTGTAAACATAATATAGAATAATGAAGCTTTCATTTACATAGAAAATCACAATATAAACACACTTCAAAATACAAACCTGTTCTCTTATAATCTCTTTATATAAAAATTTCGTGTCACGTTGTTTGTCCGGTATGATCTTCTGAACTACTGAACCACACTTAATAATTTTTGCTTACTGTATACAGTCTAATCCAACTTGAAATATAGGATTGTTTATATCTCAATTTATGGTCGCAATCTTATTTTTGCATAATAACAATAATATTTATTTTTTCTCCTTCACACTTAAGAACTAATTTACAATAACATTACATATATTGAAGTACTGAAATCAAGCTTCAAGTGCGGTAGAGACTGTATTAGTGTATGTATTACTTCATATAAAATTAAGAAAATCTTTAGGGTATTGTGAGTGTGTTCGTGTTATTGTGTATGGGTGTGTGTGAATGTATGTGTTTGTGTTTTTGTTTGTGTGTGTGTCTATATGTATTCATTAGTTTGTGAATATTGACACTAATAGAAATAGTCTACCTATATTAAGGCATAATATAATACCTTTGTTATTGATTATAATAATATACTCTTACATGGTTATTTATGTTATTGTAGTATTTGTGTATATAAATTTTTCAGTTTCATCGTAGTTTAAACTATTCAGCTATATAGAAAGGTCCTTTTAAATGATCAACATATAAGTATAGTTAGGACAGGAAATGTCTGCATGTTAGCTAGTATTAGTACAGATGAATATTCATACACACACTACAGATTATACTAGTTTATATATATACTACTTTATATATTGCCATATTAACTTTACATACCCTCCCAAGTGATCTCCAATACGACCGGTTGTATAAGGCCTGTGTCCAGCGCAATCCTGCGGTTCTAGTCAGGTCGTTAGCAACTTAGAGACACAAGGCCACTTTAATAAGGTCTTATATAGTTGACATTATAAAGCCATTAGCCAACTCAGACTAGTCCAACGAGGTATGAAGAAGGCAATGCTCGGAGTCTCTTAACGTGATCTAATATGGAACGAGAAGATTCGTAGAAGAATCAAAGTTACCGATGTGCTCCAGCGTATACGCATACATTTTTTTAACATATGTATGTCAATTATCGTGAGATACCGGCAGAGTAGAATAGTACCTTCCCCCGCATCAAGTGTCGTAAGAGGTACTGATGTACTAAAAACGACAGATGGCAGTATATCCACACGTAACATTTTAGCCTAAATGTAAAAGGGCGGGAATAGGCATCGGAATTCCTGTCGCAAAGCTACGCTCAATTATATTTTTTTAAATTTACCACAACACTTTCCTAGCACGATTTTTTTTTATTATTTATTGCACAAAATATGACAAAATATAATACTTAATGCCAGTTGGCATTATCTCCCAGACAACCATAACTCGAAATAGAAAAAAATATATGTACAGTGGTGCAGACAATATATATATACAGAATAGATAAACGTTATATACATATTTGTATAAAATAAACGCAAAAATACATAAGATATAAATAAAATATATATAAAATAACGTACATCAGAAATAGAGTTCTTAAATTAGAGAAGCAGCATCAGTAAATGAAGTACGGAGAAAGTGTTTCAGAATACATTTTATTTAGGGATTGCTTAATATTTAACGAAAGCTCATTCCAGAGTCGTATAGCTGTCACTAGAAAAGAGTTTATCAAAAAACTAGAGTGATGAGAAGGAGTTAAGATCAAGAGAGTATTAGAAGAACGGAGATTACGTTCGTGAGAGGAAGATAGGAATTGGAATCTGTCCTTAAAGTAAGTTAGTACGTATGGATCAAAAAGTATTGAAAATAATATGTATAGAACTCGAATTTTGCCACGTCCACTAATAGGAAGCCAGTCGAGAAGAGAAAGGTAATGGGAAATATGATTAAATACCCCTTTGTTTCTTTAGCAGTGGACGTTTACCGCTTCTATGATAATGATGTGAAAGTCGTGAAACTAGCATCTGCATCGGAATTTGGCTATCGAATGGATTCCTAGGGAAACAAGGAATTTTTTATAAAAACAGTATTATCTGTTGCATAGATGTTTTCACGCTAAGCATTTGTTCGTATGCAGGTCACACTTCTACCCGTAAATTAAAATATTAATACATTCCCACAACATTTCACGCATTGACCCGACACGGAGATAAGTCGTTTAAACATTAATACCTACAGACAAAACAAAACACAAATATCCATCGGGATCGTAAAAAATTAAAACGTAATATCACTAATTTTCGTTAGCATCCATTATGTTTTTAAGGTCACAAAGAATCAACATAATTTTGATACTCTCACATCTCATATACGTAACGAGAACGTGGATAACTTTTCCAAGGACTCACCCGCCCTTATCATGTGGGAAATGTGAAACGTGCGTATTACAGGTTCCCAAACTGTACTGTGCTGACCCATCTCGAGAGCAAATATACAAATCTGTACCCCACTTTATTCGAGGCCGTTCCTCTAATGACTGAGAAAAATAAGGCTACGAACGTATTCGGTTTCCCTAGGGTCAAATTCTGGGTATACTTAGACAATACATCTAAACTTTTATGTATATTTGACAAGAAAGCGTATGCGGTTGTTTTCCTATTCTGTGTGCTAAAGGCCGTGGGTCGATCCTAGGACACAGTTATGTGATGCACATTTGTGATTGTTGTGTCTGGATATTTTATATGTATAGCTATATATTATATAGGAATATAACATACAGCTCATTCATTCGTCAGATTATTGTTTGAATTTATTATTATTATTTGTGCTCAATTTAAAGAAGCGTAGGTCCCTGAATTTCTGGCACGTTGTTTGGATAAATTTTAATCTGCTATGCGTGTTTAGAACTAACTCAAAACTCTAAAATATCTTAATTTATATAGAACTGTCATAAGTGGGTTAAAAATAACTATTATTTAGACGCAAGCATTTGATAGATTTGTGTGATTTCCGTCCGAAATTAAAAATCAAACGTTTTTACAAAATATTTCATAGATTTTTAACAATAAATAGTATTTATTATGTTGAATAGTTAATTATTTATCAACCAGCTGACTCGACAGACGTTTTCTTGTCTTAACTCTATACATATATTTGTTATAAAAAAAAATATACCTTGTAATAACATATGGATGTTATAAGTTGAGATATGAACTATCCTATCTCACAAGAAGGATAAAACTGAATATAGTAAGCATAAAATGTAAAAAATCGGTTCAGTAGTGAAGAATTTCGTCCCAGACAAACACCGTGCCACTTAATTATATATGTAAAAGTAATACCTATTGTATTACTTTTCATAATTAGACAAGCCTTTAAATGATTTTAGTATAAATAAAGTGTTATTAGATTACAACAAAATTAATCAAAATTAGTCGTTAATTTTCCAGTAGGCACTCAGCCCCAAAAGGTCAAGTTGCTTTAATCACCACACAGTTTGAGAAAGCCTGTCGCTGCGTAGTCGAGGGCAAATTTTATATGACACGTGTAACATTTTGCCATTTCATTTCTAGAGACGATTTTTCCTTTGTAAGCATACTAAACGTGTCTATGTGATCTAAGATTTGACCTTGTGTTTTATTTTTAATAAATAAATTCATACATCTCAGGTATTGATCTGTCTCGGAGATAAGTCATTTAAAGCACCTGTGTTACGGACATCAGACAATAGAGTGATCACAAATATAATATTCAAATACATATTTTACACCCAGACACAAAACTAACAGGAATATTCGTCATATAAATGTTTATCATGAGAGGTGATCGAATCCACTCTCATTGGCACACAAGATAGGATCACTACCATCTGCGCCATCTGGCCCACCATCCTTTGTATGAAAGAGAACTGAGCAATTCTTTGGCAACAATTGATCTAATGCTATATTTAGAGATCAGATTAGAGATGATAAATATGAATAATATTTAATAAATAAATTTACACAACATCTGGTTCCGAGATAAGCTTTAAAAGCGCTTGTGCTACGGATATCAGACAACAGAGGAATTACAATCAAACTAATATACACATCAAAGTTATATGTGTAAGTAGCCATTGTCACAAAAAATATCAAGGTTAAATAGCCAAAAATAGACCTCAAATGGCCATTTACGACCATAAATTTTAATCTACACAGCGCACTGGAGACTCAGTGTTGGATGGTTTGCACTGAGCCAATAAAAGTCAGATTTAGTGCCTTCGGAAGTCATATCTTCATTGGTAAGGTTTACCAATGGACGGAATTACTGGTGGAAAGACTATAAATTACATATTATGGTTTATTCCGTCGATCCAGATACCGGGGGTGTTCTAATCCCATTCTTTGGACTAACCTTTTAGACTACCAACATACAAATATTATGTATGCAAGTGCAATAGGGATAAAGAATGGTTATTGTGGGTTATCCCTTTAGAGTTGGGTATATACCATCGCGGATTTGTAGACCTTGTTTATAAGGCGTACAATACTGTAGCACATTATGTTGATCTATTTCGCCGGGTTCAGCCAGCGTTTGCTATGTAATCGCGATAAAATGAAGAAGCAACTGAGGTACCGGAACCGACAGATGGCGGTATATCCACCCGTAACAGTATAGCGTGAATGCAAGAGGGTGGGAATGGGCAGCAGCATTTGCCTAGTGTAACAATTATAGGCAAATTCTCCCTTTCTTAGGGTGGACTATGTCCATCAATGGACGCCTGAATAAATACTCATAAACTTCAACTGTCTTTATATGAATAGTTAGGATGTGACCTCCATTCTGAGCAATCCAGCAGATCGAAACAGATCTGTCCGCCTTAAAACGGGTCCTATCGAAAACACTTTAGAGAGCTATGCCTAGTAGTAGACGTCGTATGATTGACAGTAAGATGGAGTTTAAAGAATTCAATAAAGATAAATTCTTTAATCTTTCGAAATCGTCCCTCATATTTGACGTAGGTTACAGTATAAAAAGATTAAGTATGATGTAACTCAAAATAAAAACAAAGTCCAAAAAAAGACCTTATCTTAACTATTATAGATATCAATTTAGTTACTTAAGGGTTGTGTCTTTCTTCTTGCTAGCCATCGTTATATATTCTACATGCAGATATAGTACAAATCATTATACCATTCCTGGTAATCCATTATTGTTGTCATTAAAACATAGCGAACTTGTAAAGATGGCTTTTTACTATAATTTATTTCTGCGTTGTGGAGAAAATGGTAATGATCCAAGGAGGCGACACGGCGCGTCTTGACAGCGATTATCAAAATAAGCAAAAAGTTAGAGAAGGGTTGCCATATAGAAAAAAAATATTAAGCATCAGATACGTACCGTCTTTATGAACATTCAACGATTTTATGAATGTCGATAATATTATTTATGGTAAATAAAGGGAAAGCTTTGTAGAGATAGGAATATATATACGAGTATATATATGTTTGTGCTACCAGCCAAATCCTAGATCTAGAAAGATATACTATAATGTTTAGACCAGGACGTACTAGTCTATCCTAGGGTCTGTATATTTCTATCAAGATCGACTAGTTTGACTTAGAAACTAGTTTATTCTATCGAGCTTAGGCCAACTTAGTTTTGCCTAGGTTACTAGTAATTCTATCGTGTATAGAGAGAAATAGTTTTGCCTAGGCAAAACTTGTTTGTCCTAAAATCGGGTTTGGCCGGTAAAATACATATTTTCTTGATATCTATAATATAAAAATTAATCCCTATTTCCCTTGGTCACACATAAATGGCTGGACCGATTGTACTAGTTTTTATTGTCTTTGTTATTGTCAGGAGATTCTTAGAGGTCCTTATGAAAGATGTCAAAAAGTTGACACTTTGTACAATTGGGAAAACATTGCTCACGTTTCATAAAATCATTTTAAATCTAATTTCTTGTGCATTTAGTTGGTGCAAAATGAATTTCGTTTGAACAATAGACGTTATAAAACGTTTACTGCAGCGTTAGAAATGTGTGAAATCGTGTTATCATTGTGCTTAATTATTAAGTTGCCAACTTTGACAAACGCGGTGTTAGAACTTATGTGACGATTTATTACAAGCGATACTAATTGTTGACCCACAACTTTGTTCGCGGGATCTTTGTTTTATCTCATCCCTGAGTATGTCTTGTTATTACGAGAAGACTATACTGTGCAAACTGCCGCGCCTATACCATCGAGAAAAAAAACAGGTCAATCCCACGGGAACATTCTTTCCGAATTAAAGTAGTCTTTCTGTTACTCTAGACTATCAATAATCTGAGTGCCACATTTGATATGGATCTATTCAGTTGTTCTAGCGTGACAGAGATATAAACATACATCTAAACTGACAAACATTCGCTTATATAATGTATATTATTTATAGCAAAGAATTGCAGCTGGCTGACAACGCTAGATTACATTAGAAATGTTTATGTTATCAAAAGCATTCAACGCTTTAATACTAACCAATGCGAACTTAGTTCGATTATAAAGTTTTCCCAAATAATCACATTAACTGCGCTACTTTCTATTTTGTCTTCATTCATCACAACCTTCTGTTGACAGTAACAAACTGAACAACAAAAGAATTACCGTAATCGTTTTATCCGTTCAGGCGTGATAACGTAGCCAAAGAAAATAGGTATTCAATTTTAAGTATGTTTAAAGATTTGAATGACGAATCTCGGGGGCATTGCTATTTCAAAACAGTTGACGATCGTTTGGCGTTCGATCGAATTACGAAATTTATAAAAACTAAAACTGTGAAGCGCTCTCTCTTTAAGATAGCGATACAACACATAATAAATTCTTTTTCAAAAATAGAACCTATAAATACTATTCGTTAGTGTTCTTATTTGAACCTCGGATACTTTGGAGCTGTCGATACTCTTGCATAAAAGCAATAGATAACCTAGTGGAATAGACAAGGGAAAAATGTTTTCGTTTATTTGCGGTCTAGATACGAATTGGAAACTTTTGCGAGAATAAAAAAAGTTTGAGGTCCACAGAGTATTTAGTTTAATTTTAAACGACTTTTAGTACTTATTTGAAATAAAAAGTGCTACTACAAAAAAGTTTATTTGAAACTGTATATAAGAAAATGTCAGCTATCAAATAACTATTGTAGAATACCATAAATTGTCTCCTAAGGTACGTTTTTAGTGGATTACATGAGTTCAGTGTTTTTTTTTCACAAAGTGACGTACTTGATTTATTGTATCAATTAGTAGTTTTACTTTTTATACCGTTCCGCTAGAAATCAATTCTTGAGACTCCACTAACTCTCGTAGGAGTTTCAATGAGAGGTTTGATTTTTATTTCACAATATTTTTTGTTTTGTGGTAGTAATTTAAGGGGCAGAAAATGTTTTTTTTTTATTCGACCAGGTTAACAAACGTCACTGCAGCAGACGCTCATTATATCACAAAGATATTACTATTCTTAAGATATTTTGACCGTTGCCTATTTAAAGATATTACTGTCACATTACCTAAAAATGTCTATGCCTCTCTCACCCTTTAAACCGGAACATAGCAATGCAAACACTGCTATTTGTCGGTGGAAATAGATGAGAGTGAGGTTTCAGTGTAGATGACCTTAGTATGAGGTCTAACCCGTATAAAGGTACCACATGGCCTGTGGTACCGGCAAAATAGTATAGGTACTATTCTATTACCGTATTAAGTATGAAGTTACTGACATAACCCGGCGGATAAGTAGGTTGAAGTGGCAGTGGGCAGGTCATTTGGTATGCAGAACCGATAGCCGATGGAGTCGTAAGGTTTTGGAATGGGGACCACATACCAGCAAGCACAGCGTAGGGCGTCCACCCGCAAGATGGACAGAGAATCTGACTAAAACCGCAGGATAGCGCCGTACACAGGCCGCATACAACCGGTCCTATTGGACATTATTTGGGGAGGCCTGTGTCCAGCAGTGGACGTCTTATGGCTGATATGATGATGATGATGATGATTTAAATTGTTAAGGATTAATACAGCTTCCTTTTATGGTATCTAATTATGCGCCGGCGCATTCGACAGTGTGTATATTTGTGTTGATACTGTGTATAGGTATTAGATATTGTAATTACATATTATATTTGTGATTCCTCTGTTGTCTGATATCCGTAACACAAGTGCTTTAACCGACTTATTTCGGAGCCAGGTATTTCGGCCACTTTTATAATGTGCCGTAAGAATAGAATAGTAACACTGCACCAAGTGTTGTAAGAGACGATTAAGGTACCAGAACCGACAGATGGCGGTGTATCTATCCAAAACAGTGCATCTCAAATGCACAGGGCGGACGGATAGTAGCATCTCTGTCGCGATAGCTGCGCTCTGCAATTGCAAACACGCTTCCCCAACGCGGCAATTTTGGGTAAAAAAACCTCCTTTTTTGGAGAGACTTATATCCAGCAGTGGACTTCCAATGGCTGGCATGGTGCTTATTAAAACTAACACATTGTATTCACCTACATATCGGTTGGGCCCGATGGGAGATTGTGGGTTCGATCTCCACACGATAAATATTTATATATTGATATTTATGTTTGTTCTGGGTCTGGGTGTTAAATATATGTATTTCAGTAATATAGTCTGATATCCGTAACACAAGTACTTACCACGGAAAGCACTTATCACGGAATCAGGTCAGTGGTTGAGGTATTGTGAGAATGTATTATGATTTATATATAGAATATATATATTTATACAAAACCTCAACAAAATATACATAAACATTCTTTCACAATTTTTTGTATGTTATGTTAAACAATAGTTTGTTATCGCCGGCGCTGGTAGGCGTTTCATTAACGCCAAGTAGGTAATGTTGATAGAACCTTCATCACCACCAGTTTTTTTGCGGGCTACCTTCTGGTGATTCGTATTATTTATACTAAATAAATAATAAATATAATAATAAATTTATAAACTTCGATAAGTCCCACTTATTGCCAGGAAACTAGCTCAAGGTAGGCCTAATTTAATTACCTTTGTTTTATGATCCCTCAGGATTTTAGTTAATGAATTTAGTAACTTCCTTTTTGAGAATGTGAATGTTATTTCTTAACCTTATTGATAATTCAAAAGTGCTTGCAATGGATATACTGAAAAGGTATATTATATGCAAAATGTCTCATAATTAAGTCTGCTTAGAGTGTCTTGGAATCTTTAATGTTGAATTATCTAAAGTAAGAATATCGCTGACAGATTGATTACGTACTTAGGCATATATCGATCGTCTTGTGCTTGACTTGTCTTTACTTAGGATGTAGAGCAGTCAAATATAATAGAAAACGTCATAATATATAGAGTTAAGGTTTCAATTACTCCACATGTTTTAAATCATCAAATAGTGTGTGAAGATGTGTAATTATTTGATTGCACTCATTCAATATCTTCCTCATTATATAAAGATAAACTCTACAAATAAGTTTTACTTAAAAACAATTTATTAGTGTAGCTCAACAATAGAACTTATTTCCCTATATAACATTTAATAATGTAATGGTAAGTTTAAGTCAAATAGAAAATATGTGTAAGATATACTTATATATAAATATATATTTCATATTCTGTATAATTCTGTCCCTCTTAAATATTACCTTTAAATCGTATTGCATCACGGCAATAATTGTATCTGGAATGTTTCTTACAAATATTTTTTACTTTATTGTATTTAATATGAAAAATCTATGATAGTCTACTAAATTTTAACTCATCTACTAATAGAACTTTATCGATAATTTGAAGAATAGAGAATATTACGCACGTAAATCAATTGTCGTATACTTTTTGGCTAATAAATGAGTCTATTTTAGATGTAGAGTATAATTAAGATGTAGAGTAAAGATTATCAAAGACTTTCTATTAATTTATCTAAGAAAATGTAGAGAATATTTGATTACGGTCATAAATTACCTTTCTTTATCAAATCTAAATGCAAGCTACAGAGTTACGAGAATTACAAGTGAAAGGTGTCTGAAAATGTTCTTTTGATGCTTTTTCACACCAACTGGCTCTAGTGAAAATTTAATTGGAGAAATACGATACGTTACGTGACCTATTGATTGATCGTGTTTTCATTACTTAAACAAAGCCAAAAATATCACAAAAATTACAATTAATCGCCATAATACGAGTGTGCAAGCGAAGACAATAAAAAATACATTCACAACACAATACAAACGAATAAGCTGCGTGCAAACCGTATGTATTATTTAACGCAAAATAAAATTATTACCTGAACAGTATAAACCGTTGGTAATCCACAAATGCAAAATTCACAATATACACAATGCAGTCACACACGTCGAGCAACTTCGATGTAATTGTACGCAGCCTTTGTGACAACGGAGCGAGCGACGCGGCTTGCCTTCACGCGGGCTGGCTGGCAACTGAACCACGGACAGCCATGCCTGGCCCAAACACTATACGAGTACAGCGTACTTCGCCCCTGCCACAGAACAAAGGCAAGCACCAGCTGTTTGTTCCATTCGTCATCAGAAATCATTCGATTTCCAAACTCATCCGCAAAATCGTTTCCGTTTTCGAATAAAAACAATAACACCGAAACAGATAGTGGTTATGTATGAAATTTAGATTTGGAACAACGGAACGTAACAGCCAGTGCAAAACGAGTGCTCGACGCACCAAATCGGTTCGGTACATTCTCAGTGCAAGTGTACCGGCGGTGAGAGGGACGGGTGATTTTGGCGTCTTCGTCTAACATCGATTTCGGTGATAGTTTTTCTCTTTTCGACGTAGAACGGCGTCTTTTTCGGTGGATGCACGGCGCATGCGTGGATGGCGTTGGAGACGTAAGTTCGTGTTCATAGCTAGCCCACTTTGGGGTAGGCTTCAGGACTCAGCTGTCCCTTGGTAGCTGTCAGGAAATACCTTCCGTCATAACGACTGATATTTTTTTCATGATGAGATTTTTTTTGTATGTGCCACATGGGTTGACTTAAAAAACTTAGTTTCACGTACAAGTGACTCATTAACTCTTACTTTTATTTACACATTAATTGAATGCTATATCTTGATGACAACATAAATAGTTAACTTATTGCGTGTTCTGGCAAGCGATATAGAGTACAGAATGAACTTATTTTTCGAAATTAATTGTATTAATTTGCGAAGTTTGTAAGGCCTAAGAATTAGATGGTTTAAATAAGTAAAAAATGCATTTGCTACATTGCGACGGGCCTAGTCCCCACCCAGGACGAATATTTATATGATAATATTAATGTTTGTTTTGTGTCTGGGTGTTATGTATGTTTATATATTTAAGATGGATATTTGTGATTCCTCTGTTATTGTCTGACGTCCGTAATACAAGTGCTTTAAGCAAATAATCATTAAATCAGGTCAATGTATGAGATGTGGGAATTCATTTCCAATTTAAAAAATATATAAAGTTATTTAAAAACATAGAGACTGTCAGCTACAAATGGTGTCAATGACAATATTTTTAATAGCATATATATTAAAATATGTTCGAAGCGTTCATTATCAACATCCTGCCAATATCAAATCATCAGCAAAGTCTATTCTTTTTATGAAAAAACATGTGATTCACAAATGTCGGTTTTATAATAAAACTGAATTCATACCACATTAGCTGTTGAATTGCGCCCGGAACGAGGATGAGAGAGCGTTGTATTAGAGGAAGTGTAGCTTGAATGTTTTTGATTTAGGTTGATCCAATATCGGAACTTAGATGAGTAATAGCAAAAGATTTATGATATTTGATGCCACTTTTAATCTATGAAAGCTATCTCATTTTCTAATTATTATTAATTATACAGAAAATGGTAACGAATATGTAAAAAGTACAACAGAGACGTCAGACCCTGTAGGATAAAATCTTCTTAAAATAAAAGATAAATAAACAATTACAAATCAGCTCCAAAACGAATACCAAAATATATTACTAATAGATATTATTTTTACCTTAATAATATTTTACGGGCTCGATGGCGCAGGTATCCTATCTTGAGCGTCAGGGGTTTAATTCCCGCCCAAATATCTCCTTCTACTGATAGTATGTTGATAATAAAATATCTAATAAGTTCCAAATTTGAATCTCAAATCAGAATTCTCTTATAAGAATAATTTGAACAAATAGGTGAATGGCCTATTTTAAATCTAGTCTGTCTACTACGGACAGTTATTAAAACTAAGTCCATGGGCCCATTAAAACATAAAGGTATGTCCCTATCTTCCATCATAAGGTCCTTATATTCCATCATAAGGAGCCAACAGTGAGTTCGATCGCCCAGAATATGATATTTACGTAACTGACATTTGTATTTGTTCTGTGTTTGGGTGTTAAATTTATAAGAACTGTATTAGTAATTTAAGTACTATATTTATAATTCCTTAGTTGTCTGATATCCGTAACACGAGTGCTAATTTCTTATATCAGAGTAAAGATATTTTGTGAATTTATTATTATTTTTTAAAAGTTTATTATACCATCTTAAACGGAACAGCTGTTTATTTAATCGGAGAAATGAAAATGTAGAGATATTTATTATTCTTAATAAGTAGTTTGAAGGTATACGATGTTTGATTGTTGCACTTTTTAAATTTGAAACGTAATATCCTAATTCTTACCATGAAAACATGTCCCCTAGGATCATCATCACAGCTTGACACAGGCCTCCTCAAGAATGGGGGAGATTTGCCCATAATTGCCGCGCTGAACAAGCGTATTGGCAATCGCAGTGCGCAGCTTTCGCGATGGGGATGCGGCTGCACATCCCCACCCTGTCCATTTGAGCTACACTGTTTCGGATTGATATACCGCCATCTGTCGATTCTGGTACCTTAGTCGCCTCTTACGACACCTGATATAGGAGGAGGTACTATTCTACTCTGCCGATACCTCGCGGCATGCCGGTACTGCAGGTAGCATAGATCTGATAGGTATCCCGTAGGATAGATCTGACTTATTATTTATCGCTATGGAATTAGCATGACTTTTGGCACAGTTTCGCTGTGAAGGAGTGACATAGAATTCTTTTCGAAATAACAACAGTTCCTTATAGATGCGATAAAACTCTGGCAGATGAAGTTACGGGTGAAAATCAGGTTTGAAATGTAATATCATACTCCTCTATTTCTCATTCATTGCTTAAAGCATTTCTGTTACGGGCATCAGACAACAGAGGAATCAAAAATATTAAATTTAATTACATATTTTTAAAATCCAGACACAGGATAAACACAAAAATCATCATATAAATAGTCCTCGGTGAGAAACGAACCCACGACCCCTGGCGCATAAGATAGGATTACAACAATCTGCTCCATCGGGCTCGGCAGAAACGTAATTCACACACAAAGTTCGCCATGAGATTATGATCCGACTGAAGTTTATACGATTCGGTTTCTGGATTAAACTAATCCTTTAGGACTGGCTCAAAGTTCTCGCCACGTACTCGGGTCACGTCCATCGACTTTCATTAGGCAATTTATAAGAGTCTACTATTAAAGTGTTACGCTTGTTGTTTCTCAACTAATCAAATTTGAATTCGGAACTTAATATAACAATTACGTTAGAGACTTTATGCATAGATAAATGCTAATTATAATTATCATCGTCATATCAGCCATAAGTCGTCCACTGCTAGACATAGGCCTACCCAAGTAAAATCCGATAGGACCGGTTGTATGCGGCCTTCCATCCATCTTGCGGGTAGACGCCCTACGCTTCGATTGCCTGTACATGGTCTACCAGCAGAAAAATTTACTTAGGTATCGACTACTCTCGCTTTCCGATTGCGTTATAAGCACGTCAATTATAAGCAAAATTCTTCCATGGTTATAGAGAAGAGCGAAGTGGGCAATCAATAGCTATTATGATAATATAATAATATAAATATTATAATAAATTCCCTGAACAGCACATACATTAACCTGACTCCGTGGTAACTCGCTTAAAGCACTTGTGTTACGGGCGACAGGCAACAGAGGAATCACAAATATACGACTTAAAAACATATATCTAATACCCAGATACAAAACAAACCCAAAACCTTTATTTAAATATTTACTTTGGGTGGGATTCAAACCCATCAATCTACATTCCATCAATCTACTATTTAACGGCTTTTAAACGCGGTTTACTTTAACATTGCTTTTGGACGTTTTACCGAAATGGCACCTTGAGGCAACCGAAGAACGGTAATGAACAGCCTTTTTTATATGAATAGTGAACGCGGAAATTTAATGAAATATAATAGTTTTAATAATGATAATGATATCTTGCAAACTACTGTGAAATATATCAAGTTGATCCCTTTAAGGATTAAAAGTAGTACAAGTCCTATCTTTAAGATTTGACTTATATGTCAAATTATCCTTACGTTCAGACGTTTACATTAATATTACTAGCTTGTGCCTCCGACCGCACAAGCTTATTATTTATGTATTAAAGGAAATTATCTGTAAAATATTTAAACTGTTAACGCAAAGAAGACCAACTAAAAACTATCAAATTCAACCAAACAAGCAAACATTATAATACTAGGAAAAACAGAATAAAGTATAGATATAATGTTGTGAAAATTATAATAACACTTAGTTAAACTTTCAGGCAATTCTTAAATTTATTCAAAAGCATACATGTACTACTTGGAATTTTATTATATTTTATATAAATATTCCATACTAATATTATAAATAGGAAAGGTGTATGTGTGTGTCTGTTTATTTGTCTATCTTTCACGGCGCAACGGAGCGTTGAATTTCCGTAAATTTTTAAGTGGAAATAGTTGAAAGAATTAAACAGACTGTTTGTCTCTTTCTAACCTCACTTTCCATCTGTCAGTTCTGGTACCTCAGTCGCTTTCTTCGACACCTGGTACAGGAGGAGGTATAATTCTATTCTACCGGTATCGCACAGCAAGAAAAAATAATTTTTAATAAACTATACAAGATCTTAAGCCATTAACTCCGTTTCGAAACAAAAAACAACACACATATCTCACAAAGGTCTACAAAATGGTGTTTGTTAATTCATTATTTATTTTATTTTTTTATATGACGTTGAAACATAAAACAAAGCTTGAAAATGAACTTATTTATAAATGAGTTCATTAGTTAGTCGGTATAAAGTTGTATCTCCACTTTGTTTTAGGCTTTTAATGTCAGATGCTCCGAGCATTAAATGCTCGCAGCATCTAATGTTATAATTCAAGTTGAGTTCTTGTCTAGCTTTTACCGGTTAGCGAAGAAGCATTACATTTTTATAGCTAAATCATTCCTGGTTTATCCATAAAAGTTTACTTGTTATATAAATATATTACTACTATATAAAACTTATGTACATCTCTTGCTAACATTTCATTCGTTCTTTTTTTATCCAAAGGTGAATCATTTCATCCAATGGAAGAAATCGCTTTTTGCTATTAGACCGCCTATCATACTATACAGTTATTGTTCTTATATACATATATTACAGTGTCTGGTTTACAATAATAAATTTATTAATAATAAACCTGAAAAATAAATTGTCGCCCGACGTCGTTGTCAATATTGTGAACGTTTCAATAATCGAAACGACGTAACATGTAAAAAGTTAAATAAACCGCATTTTAAAACCGTTAAAAAGCTATGTGTTGAGCAACGAGCAAATGGATACCCATTAGAGTAGAGGAGACACAACATATTGTAATCAAAAAGATTATTGTCATGGCAACATTTAAAATGAGTTTGTAATACATGTTTTAACTACAATATCAACTATGTTGAGTAATTAAGGTAGTTAACAATAGCGTGACATAACACGGCAAATGAATTACAGCATATCAAAATAATGAACATGATAACAGAAACATTAAATCAAACATATTGAACACTAGCAGCGCCCCACGGTTTCGCTTTTGTTAAATTCTAACCTACATACTACTTTTGCAACCCCCTTTTTACCCCTTTTTACCACGTGAAAAGCTGATTTTCTAAAAACTATATCACACATGTTTTATAACTTTCAATGAGGAACCTTCATACTAAATTTAATTCGAATAAATTCCAAAAGGTTTCAAAGTAACTTTGCACTCCCATTTAAACCCCTTAACGAATGAATTCTCAATTGTTTTTTCTGACGAAGGAGAGCACCTTCGTCTTAAAAGAAGCTGATGTGAAAATTATTAAGATTGTAAACCTTATAATTTTGGCACTGCATTGTTATGTTAGTCAGCGTTTCCTTTTAGGTATACAGAATTATTATTAGGTATACGAGCGCTCTCTGAAGATGTTTAAGAATAAAAAGCAATAACAATCATAGAAATTAGATTTATCAATGTAAATATAAACATTCGTTGAATCATATTTGCGAATCCATTAAATGAGGTAGACTTCATACTTAGGTTTTATGCATTGGTACCTCACTCTCACCTATTCCCACCGCTAAGTACCAGTGTTCGTATTGATGTGTTCCGGTTTTAAGGATGATAGATACAGGGAAATTTCTGAGTTTTGTGACATTATACCTTTAACTCTCAAGGTTGACAATACGCTTGTGATATCTTTGTGATATTACGGGCATCTAGAGGCTGCTGTGAGGTACCGGCAGAGTAGAATAGTCCCTGTCCTGTACTAAGCGTCCTAAGAGGCGACTAAAGTACCAGAACCGACAGATGGCGGTATATCCATGCAAAATAGTCAGCTCAAATGTACAGGGCGGGGATGGGCAGCAACTTCCTCGTCGTGAAAGCTGCGCTCTGCGATTGCCTTGTATGATGATAGGCTGCTGTAACGTAAGCTATCACGCGGACTGAATGATTGTTAAAAGACCTATTATTATTTCTTCAATATTATTTTGTTTCTCAATATCCATTAGGTAATTTCCGTCATAATTTAACATGTCATATTTTCCTATTTTATTTACATCAGATAACAAACGGTTGTTTAACACATGCTCTTGACGCAACAACAGTTTTGATGTAAACACATCTATTAGTTCATTGTTTTTATCAATTTTATTATTAGATACTGATACATCACTTATAGTCGACGTTGTTTACACTGCTCGATACATGGTAGAATTAAAATCTTAATCAAAATATATAGCATAAATAAAATTGGTATGTCTGTTTGTAATATTAAAAGAACTGTTTTTTACTATACGCCTATGGATGCATTATTATACCAGCCATTAAAAGTCCACTATTAGACATAGGCCTCCCCAAGAAAGGGGGTATGTTGCCCATAATTGCCGCAATAGGCAAGCGTGTTGGCAATCGCAGAGCGCAGCTTTCGCGACAGGGAAGCCGCTGCCCATCCCCGCCCTGTACATTTGAGCTGACTATTTTGCATGGATATGCCGCCATCTGTCGGTTATGGATGCATACAGGAAGCATATAACAAAATAACATATTAAAAATATTAGTTTTGTCTGAAGTAATTAACGAAATTATGAATACGACGAAAATTATATATGTACTAGAAAAAAAAATTAACTGGTCCAAGGCTCCATTCGGGACATGTTAATGTATACTGCTTTACATTTTTTGTCTCATTTGTACTACCTTAATTTATATAAAATACAAGCTTACGCCTAGTTTGGTGTCAAATAAAAAAAGAGTACTTTTACTATAAAAGATACAACTTACATATCTGAAGCTGTCTATACAATAGATATGCAGTAGCGATGCCCCAGTTACATGGAGAGGGAAAATCACACAGCCAAGCGTCCATGAACCGCCAGATGCGTCCCAATTGCACTGATTGGCCTAACTGATGTTAACGAATTGGTAACATACTACAATATTGAACTGTTAGCGTTCATTCGCATCTCGTTGCGTTCTAATCACTATACTCCTTTAGAATATATCTTGATCACGATGACAGCTGTCAAACTGACGTGTGTAATTAATTAATATTAACGGTTCATTCCCATATCTTAATTCCCCCATCAGAATTTTAAGGTGATATTTTTTGAAGTCAGCAAACAAGTTTATGGTCCGCTTGATGACAAACATGACACTCGCATCATCACAAAGTTATTACTATCGTGTCACCAACCCCGTGAACTGAAGATACAATGTCACATTTACCCGGTGATTTCACTTTCTCTCTCACCCTTCCAAGCGAAACAACAATGCGAACACTGCTATTTGTGCGGTCAAAATAGGTCTAGTTGGGTTCTAAGCGTGGTTTCGATCCACGGACCTCAGCCTTTCATGAAACAATGATTGCCAAATACCATCATCACAAATGACGTTACTTCATTGACATGTGTCATTCTAATCAAGCTATGTTTAAAGGTGTGTCATCATCGTCATCATCGTTTCAACTGCGCGACAATTTACTGTTGGAAGTTGACCTCCCCAATCTGTTATTACTATGTAGAGATAAGAACAGCAATAATAAGAGATGACGGCGCCAATAGCGTGGTTGGTAGTGATCCTATCTTGTGCGCCAAAGGTCGTGGGTTCGATCGCCATACAGGACAAATATTTGTCCCGGATGGCGATCGGTAAATATCTGTCCTGTGTGGGGATCGAACCCACGACCTATGGCGTACAAGACAGGATCACTACCATCTGCGCAATCAGGCTTGGCACAATATATATATATATATATCCCTACTAATATTATAAATGCGAAAGTAACTCTGTCTGTCTGTCTGTCTGTCTGTCTGTCTGTCTGTCTGTCTGTTACGCTTTCCCGGTTAAACCTCTCAACCGATTTTGATGAAATCTAGCATAGACAATCTTTAGACCTTAAGAAAGGACATAGGCTATTTTTGAACTCGAAATAAGGGTTGTAAGGGGTTGCAAGGGGGGATGAAAAGTTGTTTGCATGGATCGCTATTTTTAGAGCTAGAAACTTAAAACTTATTTTTCAGGCCATTGATTCGATATAAATAAACGTGACATTCAAAGTTTATATAATTTGAAGTAAATAGGTATGGTACCCAAAAAACTATTCCACGCGGACGAAGTCGCGGGCACAGCTAGTATATATATATACATATATATATATATATATATATGTGTGTGTGTATATATATATATATTATTTTAATATAATGTAATGCCGAGACATACAGCAAACACAAATGTTTATCATATATCATATGTTTGTTTTAGGATGGGATCGAAACCGCGAACAAAATGTGATTGTCAATAATCTTCGGAAAGGACAGAGGTCATTTTAGACCCCAGGGAATGTTCATATTAGACTTAAAATTTACACGGGCGAATTAAGGACGACTTTAAAGTAGACCTTATACATTTTCTACCTCTACTCTCGCCAGTTTCTACCGCTAAACAGCAGTGTTCGCATTGCATTGAATTGACGTTGGTTGACATAGCGCTCGTGATATTCTTGTGTTATTGCCATCGTGTAAGATTCCAAGCCGTGAGGTACCTAAGGCAAGCCGTGAGGCGGCATATTATATAAAACATAATGAACGGACAAACAATAGGATTACTACTCTTGCCTGGTGGCCATTATAACGCATTTAATAAATTGTATGGTTCAAGGCGGACGTTGGTCTGACGATGACTTGAGTTTTTGCTAGAAAAAAAAATTAAGTACGCAGTACGGAGATTGCCATCTCGAAATAATCGTCACGTTTACATAGTAGGTTGACTAGGAATTGTGTGTGGATAAAATCAAAACTGTAATTATATCAGCCATTGCCAGCGCAGGACATAGGCCTCCACCAGAAAGGGGGAATTTTGCCGATTATTGCAGCGCTAGGCAAGCGTGTTGGCAATCGCAGCTTTCGTGATGAGGATGCTGCCTATCCCCGCCCTATGCCTTTAAACTAAACTGTTTCAGATGGATATACTGCCATCTGTCGGCTTTGGAACCCCAGTTGCCTCTGATAACTGGTACACGGCCGATACCTCGGCTTTAATATAATCCTTATCCTCACTAATCCTTACTAATATTATAAATGAGAAAGTAACTATGTCCTGCAGTGGACTAATAATAACTGTTAAGATTAAAAACAATGAATTTATATAATTTTGATTGATACATCAAAGATCATACACTTAAGTTGACATTTCCGGCATCACCTGTAAGACTAAAAAAATCTTCCACTAGCTATATAATACACTAAACGAGACTACGAGCTGTTTACAGGAAATCTATAGCCTATAGCTACAAGCGAGGTTAGAAACATACGCTGGAAATTTCCAGAAGATGTTCATAATCAAATGTATGATCATTAATAAAAGGTCAAAGACGATCCTCACCAAACGAATGTAATCAACCGTTGGTTAATGGACCCGGAACAAAGCGGTACCAGAACGTGGTCACCATACGTAGGGCAATAGCAGCGGGTCGGTGCACGCGCACTTAACTTGCACTCGGCCCGAAGACGTTCCACCGGATTGATCAAATATTCTCAATTACGATGCTTTTCGAATTGCAGAATCCAATTTGACCTAGTTTACACTAAGTATATTCCGATTGTACCACAGATTTAACTTGGCAGATGGTTTCAGTGAGGGTACGAACCTCATTGTGAGATCTCTAATTAGCTAAACTTATTACAGTGATCATCTGTATATCTCCATATATAGAAGGCATGTGTAGAAAGTCCACTGCTGGACTACTCGCTGCCAAAGTAAGTAAGAATTTGGCCCATAATTTCCATGTTGGGAAGCTGTAGTGTCAATGGTAGAATGTATTTCACTTAATCATAAATATAAAACTTGAATACATTTTTAACGCCCAGACACAGAACAATCGAACATATTTATCCTATAAACGTTTAACCTGGGTGGACACGAACCCACGATCCTTTGCGCAAACAAATGCTTAAAGTGACTTATCCTGGAGTGAGGTCAATGGATTCTCATCCAATGGATGTTTTAATTATAACTATGTATTATTTTTATTATAACAGTAAAAATCTATACTAATATTTTAAACCTGAATAATTTGTTTGTTTGTTTAAACGCGCTAATCTCAGGAACCGCTGGTCCGATTTGAACAATTCTTTCACTGTTGGATAGTCCAATTATTGAGAAAGGCTATAGGTTATATAATATTAGGCTAGGACTAATAACAGCATAGTATAAATGACGCTAGGTTTGTTCTACAACTTAACGCGAGTGAAACTATATATATATACATTTACACCAGTATTTTTAATACACCAGAATCTATACCCCTTAAATATTACATGATTAGAATGACAGATATCATTGCAGCGTCATACGAGTTATATTGGCATTATAGTATTTATAATCACAATTAGTTATTAATAATATTTGCATTACAATAATTTCACATATAAAATTTAAATTCAATTCAATACTTGCATGTTAGTAAAATAATTGTTTGACTGTTTATAAAAGACAACCCACACAATCTCCGAACTAATAATAAAGTGCAACTATCGGCACCTAGAACTCTCTGTGGAAAGAAGACGGTACTGTTTGGAGGAGCACAGCTGTTCAATGAGCTGCCTAACACCATAAAGGAGTGTGAGAGTATAAATATGTTCGGAAATAGGTTGAAATTGTATTTGGAGTCGAGTAACGGCCAATTTGTATATTAGTGTTAGAACTGTGATATCTCATTGTAAATAAATGAATGTGAATTCGTATGAGAATAAAGATCTTAAAACACAACACAAATATCAACCTAACTAAGACAAAGAACGTTCAAAATGGTTGACAAACATGTCACCTAGACAGCTGTCATTGTAATCAAGCTATATTTAATAGGGTATGACGAATCAATCATCGAATTTACGAAGTCAATCGTCGCTCAATGAAAGCTGAATGGATCTAAACAAAGGACCGGCCTTTCCGCCGCGTGCACCGCCGGGGCAATAGCACCAGTTCGGTGCGCGTGCACTCAATTTGCACTCGGTCCAATCGAGTTACAAGCCTGCCGAATCAATTGCTAGTAACGCACAGTTCAAAGATCGTTTCTAAAGCGATTTCTTGTTTACCGTTACATTGTGACGGTGTTAAACAACTTACATTTTTTGTTAACCATAATCGACTGCGAAACATATCTAATGTATATTACCAGGTCCACAAAGAAGTGTGCGGTTCTCTGATGTATTTCGGAATTTTAACGTAGTATACATCAATGGTGCCGTGAGGCATCCCCGTAGCGATAGCTGCTGATAAATACATTATTTCTTGGAAAGGCTTATGTCCAGCAGTGGACTTCCAATAGCTGGTATGATGATGATGATACATCAATGTCCGAAGCATTCCTGCTCATTACACTATCATCGTGTGATAGTACCATGCTCGTATCACAAGGATATCACAAGAGCGTTACCGACCTTAACCTGAATAAATAAATTTACAAAATTTTAAACATTCATAAAATAAATAGATAAATCGTAAAATCAGGTAGACCTTATTATGAGGTCTACCTCTTGTAAAGAAATTATCATTTTACATCATTACACAACATCTCATACATTGACCTGACTCCTTGGTGAGTCATTTAAAGCACTTGTGTTACGGATAATAGAGGACAAATATACCACTTAAATATATATTTTTAAGACTCAGACGCAGGACAAACATAAATATCAACATATAAATATCTGTCCTAGGTGGGGATCGAACGCACGACCCCTGGCACATAATATAGGACCACTACCATCTGCGCCATCGGGCCGGATACATGGGACGCAGGGCTCGCGAACTATGTGAGTGAGAAATATCTAGGCAGGTCACTCATTAAATGGCTTGGCCTTCAATGATGTCTGATTCATATAGCATTAGACGTGCAAAAACAACTACTTTTATCGTGGTAAGTTTTCTGTGCCGTCGGTACCAGCGTAGATTGGTACTTTCCCCGCCGTAAGATTAGTGCGATAGTGAAACTAATAGATGGCAGCACTTATCTTACAAATATGAAGCATCATATTTGTAAGACAAGTGCTGCCATCTATTAGTACAGAGGGATCTATACGTCAAAATAAATTTTAAGTGACCGACTCAAAAATAAATTTGTATGTTTATATTGTATTTTTTATTATTTATAATATAATTACAGATTTTCATCACTTATGTAAAGAGTATGTAATTAACAAAAATTTGCTCTTTTTCTCAGGTTAACACCGTAATGGTTTGCCTCATTTGAGTAGCACTTCACTGGTTAGGTAGCTGATGTTGTATGGAGTTTTATTTATTTTTATTACCGCGGTAACATAAACTATGAAAGGATACCACAATTACAAATATGATACTTAATAACACCCATACATAACTAGTACCTGACAAACGATGATCATGACACAGTGACAAATCATTTAAGTTTAGCAATTATCGCAGTGATATTGGAGTGGGTGACCCAAAAATTGATAATGTCAGATATATCCGTGCCTCAAAAGGCTGCTACTGCACCCTAGGTTATGGACCATATTCCTTGTTCCCTCAACAGGCATTCCAGCTGCCTTGCTCTGAGGACATTAAAAAATGGCTGATTTTAACCAAAATATTTCTGATCAACCAGACATTTATTTTTATTGACGCACGATAATTGAATCAAACTAATGCTAAAACCAGGTTTTAAAATAGGAACGTTTCTTTTCTTTTAATTAACAAATTCCACAAATAATTATAACTGGCTAGGGCTAGCCAGTTATCAATCTTTTTAAAGTAATTTTCTAAATAGGTTACATATAACAGACCTTTTTATAAAAATACATTTATGTCATTTATTAGCTACTCGTAACAAACCGGTTGTAAGAGTAATTTATTAATATAGAATAAAGCCTTGCTCTCTGATAAACGATAACAATTGACCTTCAACTAGCGAAATGATAGTAGCCCTAGTTTGTTTAACAAAATAATGACTTCAATGAAAACTCTATTAGATATGTTTGTTTGTCAACAGATCATAAAACAATATGGCATGGGGATAGTTTGGACCCTAAAGAAGGACTTAGGATAGTTTCAAAGCCGTGATTGTTTCGGCTGGATGCGACATTGTGCTAACTTGACGAAGACTTAATATAATATTTACCAGATAAAAATCAAGTTGTCCAAGGCTTCAGGCGGGATCCGGATCTGCATCTTCCCTAAGCCTAAACTTCCGTTGTGCAACCGAGACCTTAGCAGACTCTTCGAATTTTTCCTATTTTTTTTCTGTGATGAAAAATCAGCAGCATTTCTTCAACACAAAATTTTATTTAAAACTTTGCGATTATCTAGCAATTTAAAAAGAAGAAACAGTTACTTAATTACTTTAAATGCTTTTTATTTTTTTTTATTAGACCAGCTCGACGAACAAACTTACATTCAGCGTGATAGTAAACGTCACTGCAGCCTATACACGCTCGTAATATCACAAGGATATCACTAATGCGTTGCCAACTTTGTGACTCGAGGATATGATTATACCACATTACGTAGTAAATTAACTGCCTATCTCACCCTTCAGACCGGAACACAGCAATGCTACTATTTGGTGGTAAAAATGGATGTGAGTGAGGTACCAATGCAGATGACCTTTTGTATGAGGTCTACCTCATATAGACATAAATAATATATAAAAAATGCTGAATTCTCGGGCTTCAGGCGGTAAGTTGTACTGCAAGTTTTTAGTTTGAAGTATAACTGAGCATTTTTCTATGCATGAAACCTCTAAAGTAATGACGTAGACATATTTGTTTTTTTACATACATTGACCTGACCCCGTGGTATGTCACTTAAGCACTTGTATTACGGACGCCAGACAACTGAGGAAACACAAATATACTACTGAAATATCATCATATAAATATTTGCTCGGGGTAGAATTCGAACCCACGACCCTTGGCGCACATGATAGGATCCCTATCATTTGCGCCATCGGGCCCTTCTGTTAATAATAGACGCAATCAGCCTTTTTAGTCAACTAATTTCATACCCATTGGTTTTGTAAGGAGATCACACTCGGGCAAATATTCTACTAAACCTTTACATATAAATAAAATTTATCTGATCGTATTTTAATTAAATAGCTTTTTAAAATAAGGGTTTGTGTTTCATATGTATAGATGAGATCGTCCCAAATTCATATGGCGCGCCGCGTTTTCACCCGCGTTAAGTTGAAGAACTTATAAACTCTTAAGGGATGAAGATTTTTGTTACACGTGTTACATGATTTTACTCGGTGCTCGCGATTAGCAACACCGGCATGACCACGTTGTAGAAATTTTCCACCAACATCTAGCTATACAATATAGTTTTATTTCATACATGACAGAACAATACTGACCGATAAATTAATACATTGCAATAGACCCGTCAGAACTATGATCTTGCAGTTGAACTCAAATCCTAGTGGAGAGCGAAAACAGTACATATACTACCAATAGTATTGTTATCAAATGGATTAATACCCAAATCATTATCACTATATGTACTCTATCTTATTCAAAAAGCCACTATACTAAATACCTGCCACTTTACAAGAAAAATCCTTTTCTTTTCCAGTATCTCAGTATATACTTTGCTAATTATGCTTAAAATTTGTGCTTCTAGAAAAATAAAGAGAACATTATTATTATTAACGTTTTATATGTTTTTTTATCTTCTCTAAAGAGGGTATCATTGGCAACTAACGCGAGCCATGGCCAAGCAACAGAAGCAGAAACCAGAACATCACAAAAACAAGAGTCGGCCTTATCGCTAAATGGAATCTCTTACAGGCAATCTTTGAACGGACTTAATGCTGAAGGTATTGGAACTTTGAGCTATACTTAGCACAAATCAGAAATAAACATGCACACATATAAATATATACATACACACATATACGAATAAAGGACATAGTTACAGAGGAAAGGTAATTAAATTGACAGATAATGTTCCTTCACCATTCTCTTAAAATAGAAAGAGACCGAGCAGATCCTACTTCAAGGAGGAGCGCAATCCACAAACGAACAGCTTCAACCGAAAATGATTTACTATAGAAGGTTGTGGAATGCGCAGGCATTTTGATTGATAAATTCTCTGACGATCTCAGGGATTTTTCATTGCTGTCCCCTAGGAACACGACAACAGCTTGTATAGCAAAGAGAGGACATGAGCGTTCCTGCGGAATAGAATAGGTAGCTATTTGAGCTTAGTACGAAAAATGGACACATATTATTTTATCAAAGAAAAGGATTA
Source organism: Heortia vitessoides (assembly GCA_020976665.1). Taxonomy (NCBI): domain Eukaryota; kingdom Metazoa; phylum Arthropoda; class Insecta; order Lepidoptera; family Crambidae; genus Heortia; species Heortia vitessoides. Next base: position 1,616,994 of record JACJUM010002543.1, read on the forward strand.
AGCCAATTGTAGACCAGTCGATCACGGACTTTGGAGAGGAAAGGTAAAATAGATATAGAACGATAACCAGAGAACGAGGTGGGATTGAGTTTTTTGGGTACAGAAATTATTAGCGCCTCTTTTCATGCAAATGAAAAAATACCGAAGATAATGGAAAAGTTAAGGATTTCATCAGGAACAGGAAGAATCCTCTTACGCCTTATACAGTCACTCCCAACTGCGTTGGAAGCTATTCACACTAAGCTCCTTTTAACGTCACATTCGGTAAACTGATTAAATATGAACGCTGAAAAATTGAGAGTCGAAAGAGAGGAAAGATGTGTTAATGTGTTTAATTTCTTTGTTCCTTCAAAGTTGGTTGAGGCAGTGATATAGTAATTTCATCATCATCATAGCTATAAGAAAAAGGCAAATCTAGGGAAGGCCTATGTCCAGCAGTGGATGCTCTACGGTTTCAAAAATGACTTCTCCAGCTTACATTTTACGTGGATACCACAGACGGTGATCAAGAAGTATACAGGAATACAGTTGCTCAATATAAAGCGGTATTTCTTTCTTCTTCCAACGTACTCCAACAAAAGATTGACAAAAGAAAAGGTTTTTATAGCCTGCTTAAGATTCAGCAACGTATTTAAGTATATAATAGTCAAACACAAAAACATATAAACTTTATAAACTTTATAAACGTCATCAATTTAATTATTCAACTATACTAATTACAGGCTAGTTGTTAACTGGAAAAATGCAGTAGATATTGTCACATTGTCGCGGAGCGCATGTACGGAAGATTTCCATGAGCCGGTTAGTTTTATTCTTTGTTCTAGTCATACGCAAGTGTTTTGACCTCGTTAACCAGTGTTATGAATGACTAAGCAAGAAGTGATTTTTATTGTTATTACTATTTGATAATGACTAGTCGTGGTAACCTCATTCCTGAGACTTTTTCGATTGCTCCCAACGACTATACTATTATTAAAAAAAAAAGATTTGAAATAACCGTAAATTAAATATAGCTTCAGAAACGCCTATATTTCTGTAGGTGAATTTATTATCAACAACTATTCAGTCATTATATCGAAAACAAACACGCCCTTTGTTTTCACATTATTATGAAAAAAAAAACAATTTTATATGTATTGCCAATTGTTACAATCCGTGAGGTACTGGCAGGGTGGAATCCCATCCCCCTATACCAAGTGTTTTCACTTCTTAAGTGGCTTCTTAAGTGACCGGAAGCGTCAGATAGCGGTATATCTACCCGAAACAGTGAAGTACAATTGCTCAGGGTCACGAAATCTGCGCTCTACGATTGCCAACAAGCTTGCCAAGCGCGGCTATTAGTGGTAAACGTCCCCCTTTTTCTTGCGGAGGCCTATGTCCACCGGTGGACTTCCAATGGCTGTTATGATGATGATAATTGAGTTCTTTAAATTATATTCATAGATCACAGACATATATTAGAATATTTAATTGTTAAAAATCAATTTCTTCTAGGTACGGCTAAATGAAGACAATTATTTATCTATACATATTAAAGTTTATAAATTTCATCTTACAGTTTGTTTTTGTAATAAAACTGACAAAATGTGATAATAATGCATGTTAATTATCCATTAAAATGCAATCTAGAGCTAGAATACGGTATAATTAAATGTAACTTCAACAACTACTGCAATGTAAATTAATAAATAATATTGATGTGTCTGTTTCTTATAAACTGCAAGGCACCGGCAGAGTAGAATAGTACCTCCCCTGTACCAGGTGTCGTAAGAGGCGACTAAGGTACCAGAACAAAGAGATGGCGTTATATCCATCCGAAACAATGTAGCTCAAATGTACAGGGTGGGAATGGGCAGCTGCATCCCCGAAAGCTGCACTTTGCGATTGCCAACATGCTTGCCTAGCGCGGCAATTATGGGCATAATTCCCCTTTCTTAGGGAGGCTTATGTCCAGCAGTGGACTACCAATGGCTGAAATGATTTTATTTATTTTTTCAACAATTTTTTTGATGAAATATAAATAATATATCACTAATAAGAAAAATACAATAGACTTAATTTTTTTTGCTGCTTTCACTTTTTGTGGTAATTTACACTAAGTGAATCCATTTATTTTGTATAAGCAAATGGCCCATCTACAAAATCATTATTAATTCAGATACAGAAGAACCTTAAAGAAATGACGCTGATTTCTCAGCACAAAAAAAGAATACTAGAAAAAATACGACGCGCCTTCTACAGCAGGTCGTGTCTCCCAGCATGGGTAAAATGTGGGATCGAGTCCCAACTGAAGCCTGAAAAACTGGAATAAGTTCTAGTAAATATTCATCATTGTATCAGCTATTCGAAATCCTTTACACATAGGCTTCCTCAAAAAAGGGAGAATTTTGCCCATTATTGCAGCACTGGGCGAGCGTGTTAACAATCGCAGATTGCAGATTTCGCCACGGATGCTGCTGCCTATTCTCGCCCTGTGCATTTGAGCTACACTGTATTGGATGGATATGACGCCATCTGTCGTTTCCGGTAGTCGCCTCTTACGACACCTAGTACAAGAGAAGGCATAAATACACGATTATATTTACAAATGGCCTTTATACTTTAAATAGTACAATTGGCGGTTTATCGCTCTATGCGATCTCTTCAAAGTTACCTTTATAAGTAGCTCTTTATAAAAACTAGCGACCCTTCGCACAGGTGCAATGAAGATAAAAATGGTTAATGTGGATTATCCTTATATCTATAGATAGACATATACCACTGCAGCCATTTTGTAGAAAGGCGTGATGTATGTATATAATTCGTTAAGATTTATTTTTCAAATCAAATATACTTTATTCTAGTAGGCCCATTGCAAGCACTTTTAGATTGTCAATGAAATAAGTAATAATAATAACATTAATGTTTCCAATAAGGATGTGGTTTTATGCATATTTATATATAATACAGACGACTCTGATGACCACAAAGGTCACCTAACATATAGATAATTCCATTAGGTCTATCTTAAACTAGACGAGACGAGTCTTAAAACTAAATTTACTGCAGGTTACGCGACCCATAAGAAAGGAAACTGTGAGGAAAAATTGGTGGTGATATAGGTGTTCTACCAACCGTACCTATGTAGTAGTTAGCGCTAATAAAACCCCTACGGGCATCGGCCCTAACAATCTATTGTCTTAAAGCTTTTTGTCGTTGACATAGTCTTTAACGCAATTGTAAGCTTTGGAGAGCCGCGAGGTACTGGCTGAGTAGAATAGTACCTCCCTCTGTGCCAGGTGTTGTAAGTGGCGACTAAGGTACCAGAACCGACAGATGGTGGGATATCCATCCGAGATAGTGCAGCTCAAATGCACCGGGTGGGAATGGGCAACTGGAAACAGCATTCCCGCCGCGAAAGCTGCGCTCTGTGGTTGGCAACACGCTTGCCCAGCGAAGCAATTATGGGCAAAATTCCCCTTTTCTTTGGGAGGCCTTTGTCCAGCAGTGGACTTCCATTGAAGTCCACTGTTGTAATGATGATGATGATGAAGCTTTATAGATAAGCTTATTTTTAGCAATATGCTATTGAATTTATTTAAATTAATTCTATGAAAGGCAAGACTGTTATCCTACTTGAGATTTTTTTGTAAAATCTCACACAATTGCCCTCGAATGAGTTATTTGTTTCATGGAGCCGAGTTGTCAGCACTGCGGGCTTATATTTATTTCTTGTATTAATATTATGTATATCAGTTTTTTCCACTAGTTTTCTAGGTTTTTATGGACACACATAATGTTTTCGTAAAATATTGACAGTATGTAGTTATTACATTAATTTCTTAAAGAAAATTATACTGATAACATATTTACTATTTTATTATTTAAAGTTACTAGTAAGTTAAAGTGGCAGTAGGCAGAGCATTTAGCACGCAGAACCGACGGCCGATGGAGCGTAAGGTTCTGGAATGTAGACCACGTACCGGCAAGCGCAGTGTAGGGCGTGTAGCCGCAAGACCGACGATCTGACTAAAACCGCAGGATCACACTGGTCACAGGCCGCATACAACCGGTCCTGAAGATAAGAAGCTAATATGAAAATGATGATTTAAAGTTGACGGGCCCGATGGTGCAGATGGTAGTGACCCTATCTTGTGCGCCAGGGCTTGAGGGTTTCATTCCAACCCAGAGCAAATATTTATATGATGATATTTGTGTTCGTTCTGTGTCTCGGTGTTAAATATATGTATTTATGTAGTATATTTTTGACTCTCTGTTATCTGTAATACAAGTGCTTTAAACGACTTACTACGGAGTCAGGTAAATGTGAGAGATATTGTGGGAATTTTGGTATTTAATTAGGTATTTAAAGTCAAAGCATTTACACGTATCTTCTTTTCCAAAGAAACTTGTTGAAACAAACGCCTTGTAGTTAAATCATGATCGTAACACGTGGATAACAGCGATTCAATCAATACAAAACGTTACAAAATCCTATGAATGGTCCTATTTCCTTGCGAATCGTGTCGTAAGGACTGCGTTGGACGTGTTGTAATCGTAACGCGGTGGGCTAGTGCGGGTGCACTTGGAACGCACCCGGCACCAAGTTCAACGAATCGTGCCGGTGCAAGTCACAAGATGGCCGCCCCTCTTCGATGAGTGGACCGTGTTTATTTTTTTTTTGTACCTATTGCGGGGCTATTCTGTCGTCAGATATAGCATCATGGCAGGAAACGTGGAGATTTGTTTGAATTTCTTTTTTAAGACTAGGTGACTCGATTATACCAGTAGCTTAGGCTGCGGAAATCTTTTCATATAGAGGTAACAAATAAACTCACTTTAACATTTTTAATACACTAGCAGCGTCCCGCGGTTTCACTCTCGTTAAGTTGTAGAGCTTTCATACTAAATTTGCACCCCTGTTTTACTCCCTTAAGGGATGATTTTCGGAATAAAACTTTAAACTGAATTTCATTCGTATAACTTCAAAAATTAGTTATAACCATCATTCCAGCCATTGGAACTCCACTGCTGGACAAAGGCCTCTCCAAGAAAGGAGATTTTTTGCCCAAATTAGCCGCGCTGGGCAAGCGTGTTGGCAATCGCAGAGTGCAGCTTTTGTGATGAGGATGCTGCTGCCCATCCCCGCCCTGTGCATTTGAGCAGTATAGCTCCGGATGGGTATACCGCCACTGTCAGTCCCTAGTCGCTTCTCAGGATACCTAGTGCAGTGGGAGGTAGTATTCTACTCTGCCGGTACCTCACGGCAATCTGCCGGTGCCTCACGGCAAATACTAACTTTGCACCCCCGGCTTACCCCTTAGGGAGGTGAATTTTTAAAAATCCTTTTTTGTGCTCCCTTACTTCATAATTGCACCCCTTAACGAACTCTTATAGGCTCTACATTGATATGTCAGATGTCAGTCAATCAGTCAGTCAGCTTCTCCTATTATGTATATATATAGGTGGCAGTTGAGAACAGAAAACTTGAGATCGCATTGTATTAGGTTGACTTTTACCCGTTATAGAGTTTTTAAATCTGTTTACGCCAATATAGTACTAAAGTTGTCGGTTATTGAAAATCCCTCCGGAACAGTATGTATTTTCGGGATGAGAGGTAGCCTATGATCTTTAAAGAAACACTCAACTAGATGTATGCAAAACTTTATGAGTGTTTAAAGAGATTAAACGTGAAGAATATAAATCGGTTCTGCGTATTAAGTACCCCGCCATTTCAACTTTTTAACCCGTCAGGCTGTATCGATAACTTTGGTTCTCAGGCTGTATCGATAACTCTAAATTCCTTGTTTAAAAGAGACCTCTCGTTGCTCGTTGGCCTATTAACACAAGTAATTACACAAAATAGTCAATTGGGCGGTTTAATCACATAGAGCAATTTCAAGCAGACAATATTTGTCAACGACGTCAGATGCGTCCAGCCGCCACGCGCCGCTCGGATGTCGGATTCTAAAATAAACTGATGTATATAATATATAAGTAATCCATACTTGCCTTTTATGAGGTCTACTAAATGTTATAAATACCAAAGTAACCGAAATGTTTGTCGGTCTATTTGTTATGTCTTACACCTTATTAAGATCGTAAACACATCATCATCATTATATCAGCTATTAGAAGTCCACTGCTGGACATAGGCCTCCCGAAAAAGGAGAAATTATGCATCTGATTCGGATGGATATACCACCATCTGTTAGTTCGGGTATCTTAGTCGCCTGTTAAGACACCTGATAAAGAGGGAGGTATTATTTTACTCTGCCGGTACCTCAAGACATTAAACAGAATTAATTTTATAGAGTTTCGAAGGAGCCTTGCATAGAAAATTTTATATTAAAAAAAAATTATTACCCTTAAGGGTCATCAGGGTCGTTGGTTATATGAGTTATGTTAAAATTAGTATATAGGTATATACTCGTATTTACAGAAAAGTTCGTGTTAACGATATAAAAGTGCCTACAATAAACCTATTTACATAAAGATATTTTTGTCTATAAATAAAGATGATCTCCACACGCAAAAACCCGTGGTTGGAATGCTAGTATATATATATATCATATATCCATGATAATATTTTAGAGAATCGTATCTTCTTATAATTTGGACCAATAGTAAACAATGCAAATAAATAAAAGCATTTATAAACCTTTGTCATGTGTTTGTACCACAGACTCGGCAATGCAAATCAATTGTCAC
>JACJUM010002543.1:1623693-1678740 GCA_020976665.1 Heortia vitessoides
TGTCATGTGTTTGTACCACAGACTCGGCAATGCAAATCAATTGTCACTGCGGTCGGCTGCATGGCCCATAATAATCCCGTGGTGATTATCTTTCAAACGGATACGAAACCGCATGTTTTGTAAACTGTAATAACGGACCGAAGGTGTCTGCACGAACATTAAGGCAGAGTCGCACAAACTTGTCATGTTTCTTTATTTATATTTGACACGCAGCTCCAGGGATCTGATGCTGCGTGCGAGTTACCTTTAACTAATGATAAATAAATATATCCGTTTATTTATTTAATATTAACTCTTTCCGACCCAGCGTTATAAAATTTTGTACTGACACATAATTATTAGCAAAAAAATTCCCATTTTTAAGCGCAAACTGAGCAAAGCTGTATGCAAAAGTAGGTATTTCGATAAATCTATCGATAATTCACGATTATACAATGAGGCCTATGATTAGGCCTCATTGAATAAAAATAAATTGATTTAAAATTATCAAAATAAATAAAAAGTATTATATTAGTAAGTTATTTATGACCGATAACTCTAATAAATCTATTTTGATCTCCAAAAGTCGAGGGTTCGATCCCTACCTATGATAAAAATATTTATATGATCAATAGTTGTTTTTTTATGTGTCTGGGTGTTAAATGTGTTTTTAAGAAATATATTTGTGATTCCTCTGCTGTCTTGTGTCTGTAACAGATGTCAATAAATGAGATATCATGCTAGTTATTATTATTAATTAAATAAATAGGTATTTTATAGAGATTTTTATATTATTACATTATTATGTAATCTACGGTTACAGAAGTGCCTTAAATACGTATATAAATAATATTAAATCAGCATTTTAATGCCATTTATAAAATAAAATTATAATTAATAAAACATTTTTATTCATACATGGAAGTCGGTGCCGAATTTTTATTAGTAAGCAGTAACAAGTCATCATAAACAACCGACGTTAATGGCGGATGCAAAATCTGGGTGTCGATTGTCCACTGAACAAAATGATCACGTAGTGATTAACTGTTGTGCGGTGTGAGTGCACGCGCACCGAACTTGCACCCGGGCGTTGTTAGAACAAAGTCTAAAGGATGTTGTGGTGCCGGTCATAGGCTGGTAGCGTTTACGAAAATAATCATGTTGATGTGTAACTTGATTACTCGTAGATTCAATAATGTATCAATCAAAAATGTGTTTAATGTCGTCATTATATTAGACGTTGCCGATTTTGCATATGATAGTTATCTTATCTAATGCATCAAGAGTCGTGAGTACGATCCCCACTCAGGACAAACGTTCGTGTGATTATATTTGTTTGTTCTGTGTCTGGGTGTTAAATGTGTATTTTAGTATTATATTTGAGATTCTTCTATTGTCTGATGTCCGTAACACAATTGGTTTAAGCGATTAATATCAAAGTCCGGTCAAGGTATAAAATGTTTTGTGAATTATATTATATATATACACCAGAAGAGCAATAAATGATGCCTGCTAGAAAAAATATTGTTGATGAAGATTTCAATAACATCTAGTAATGAGGTTTTATGGAATCACAATCGATCTTGGCGTATTTTTTATTCTACAAAGGATGCAAACAAGCATATGGCCCGGATGGCAGACGGTCCCTGCAGGCTATGAACGTTTACAAAAACAGGGCAAAATTCATGCGTTGCCGACCCTGAAACAACCTCTTAACTCCAATGCGAAATAAAACAATGCGAAAGTACGTTTGCGTATTCTCGGAAGCACATTTCGAACATCACAGATTTAATATCTAATTCTTTCTTATCAACGAATGTGGAAGTGTAATGAGAATATTGTTGAATATTAAAGCGAGGTCAGATTTGAATGCAGAATAACTAAATTATTGATACATTAAATTATAGACTGCAGTTCTAAAGACAATTTAGACATATCTTATTGGCTACTTTTATTGAGATGAGACAGACCTCATACAAAAAATCGATTGCATTGATACCTCACTCTCACCTATATATACCGCAGTATTGACATTACTAGGCTCCGGTTTGCAGGGCAAGAGAGGCAGAGAAATTAGGTTGGTAATACAATAGTGACATCATTCTGATATTACAAACGTCTATAGGCTGCAGTGACGCTACCTGTATGCGCTTGTCGACCTAGTAAAAAGAGGGTCTAAACTTGTTACAATTGTATAGAAAATTATTAGATTTTCTTGTTTGTATTGAGTAATAAACTATAAAAATGCTTAGCCTATTTTTTATTATTAAAACTTATTTAATTAACTGTAAAACTGATAGAAAGCTACACCACTAGCCTTATGGTGGCTCTGTTCTAAAGACAACACATAATTCCACACTAGCACATAATTCAGGTCACTCTTAATAATAAAACTACCTTTCACATTTAAATATACCGTGTACCAGACGTAAAAACTCACAGATCCAATATGGCAGGAATAGGCCAAATCTCAAAGCTACACTCCATGCTACAGTACATGTTGTACAACTGATATTATAAATGAGCAGAAACGCATAAATGATAGATAATATTAGACAATATTTACACGCTTTAAGTTCGTGCCTCAAACCGTTGCTTACCCGAGTTACAGCTGTTCGCTGCTGATGATTCACGCTGCCTTTGAGGTAGGCATGGTGTTGATCCACGCGGTGTGAGACATACGTCCGATGATACATGCAATACAGTTACTAGAATCCAGGCAATTTTTTACTGGCTAGCTATGCCCCGCGCTTTCACTCTTCCAGTAGTACACGGGGATACAATGCAACTTAATTATGTTACTTGCTGATAAGCTTTCCATTTATATAAAAAAAATACATATAAAATTTGTTAGACTATTTTTTACAAACTTTCATAAATAAAACTCGTTGGTATATTATGTTCAATTTTATTACGTAAGGAAGAAATAATTTAAAATCGGCCTAGTTTTTAAGTTAAATAGTAACATACAAACAAATCACATATTTGCTCTTTGTGAAATTAGTTTCGATAACCTAATTATCATCATCATACCAGCCATTGAAGTCCACTGCTGGACATAGGCCTCCCCAAGAATTAATTTTGGCCTTAATTGCTACGCTGGGCAAGATGGCAATCCCCGAGCGCAGCTTTCGCGACGGGGATGCTGCCCATGATGCTGTCTCGGATGGATATACCGCCATCTGTCGGTTCTGGTACTTTATGTCGCCTCTTACGGCACCTGGTAGATATATATATATATATATATATATATAAAAGATACAGCTACCTATATATATATATCTAAAAATATATATGTATTCTATATATGTATCTAAAATACCGATATAAAATGTGTATATAAATATAAAAATATAAACTCAGAAATGACTGAATTCACTCGAAAATCTATATTGTATCCCCATTTTGTTTGTCATTGTCTGTAAAACTGTAGGGCGCTGTTATTTTTTCTATATATTGACGTCAGCAAACAAGCATACGATCCACTTGATAGTAACCGTGACCGCAGCCCATAGACGCTAATGTCATCATAAATAGACATTTACACATTTACCCAGTAATTTCACTGCTTCTCTCACCCTTAAAACCAGAACGTAGCAATGCGAACACTCTATTTGGTGTTAGAAAGCGGTGAGAATAAGGTATCAATGCAGACGACCTTTGAAAGAGGTCTACCTCAGGTCTTGAAGTAATAATAATTTTAAATTTGAATTTCGATTCGATTATTCTTGAATTTGAAAATGTGAAACGATCTAGTCTTGCTGCGCTATCGGCATGTAACGAGGGCAGGTAACCCACTTACGATGGATACTTAGGACTGAAGCGCCAGTCGCCAGCGGCTTCCCAAAAGATTAATGCGCATTGTAAAGTGAAATAATAAATTAAATTAAAAAAATGTTAATTGCGCTTTACTTTATCAAAGAGGTTTAATCCATTTAAAAGAAACTAGCTGACATTTATATCATAAAAAAATAATTTGACTAAAAATTAAAATATAAACTATCCTCCCCTAAGTTGAATAATACAGCACACAATAAGCAACATTTTGGTCATCAGTTTACTAGTTTAAATGGTCGTTTCGGACAAACAACGGACGCAATAATTTATTAATTTTAATAATAATAAAAATACTTGATGTTTTTATTATATACTCCAAAAATTGGAACATGTTTTAAAATAATTGGTCTCGTATAATGCGGTATTTTATTTCTAAGTTGTAGGGCGGAGTATAATAGTACTTCCCTCTGTACCAGGTGTCGTAAGAGGCGACTATGTTACCCGAACCGACAGATGGCGGTGTATCCATCCGAAACAGCGCAGCTTAAATACTACCGGGTGGGGATGGGCAGCAGCATCCTTGTCGCGAAGCTGCGCTCTGCGATTTCCAACACGCCTGCCCAGTGCTGCAATAACGGGCAATAATCTCCCTATTTTGGGGAGGCCTATGTCTAATTGTGGTCTTTCTATGGCTAAATAGGCCGAATCAGTATAATTCTTTATGATTTTTAATACGTTAAAAGCTTTTAGCAAATCATGCATACTGTTTTCTATAATATTAAATTGGTACACAAGACAACGTTTGCTATGTAATTTAAATGACTAATCTTAAGAGTCATCGTAAAGTATTACGGGTGCTAAAGTAAAATTCAAGGGCGCTCTCGCTACGTCGACAGGACCCTCTTGATATGTTCGCCGCAATCAAGCAGGTGATATAAAATAAGTGCATGTTGTTAAGAGGATTATTTTAAATTGTTTTCACGATTTAAATATATATTTCCAATCTTACTATAAACATGAAACATTTCTTTGTTACAATTACCCATATAAGATTTTCCGTCAGGAACCCGTCCGAAACCGGTATCGCGAATGGTTACTAGCATGAATAAATTTTCCCAGTGGATCATAGTCATCTATAAAAAATTCTAAGTCTTAGAAAAAACCATTGCATCATTCAATAATAATCAGTCTTTATATACGATTCGAAACTAGTGGCATCTAGCGCTAAATGCTCTAACTTTGGACTTGTCCCTATTTCTAAGAAGTTCTCTTGTTTCTTGTAGATGTCACTGTTCTTTTATATTTATTTAGTTGAATGTAGATTACAGCATTATACAAATTATTTTCCAATATAAAATAAACAACAATAGTCAAAATCCTCTCAGAACTATTTACGTTTGGTGTTTATTTAGTCATGAATTTTTCAATTGGGCATATTATTTAACTTCATGTTGGCACTTCTACGTAGTTGGTTTTAAACCATTGGACAACTTGTAAAAAAGTGCTACCATTAATAAATATATTTTGCTTAATAAGGAATGATATCAATGTATAACATACCAAAAACAAAGAAAAATAGAAAAGCAATTAAATTACATGTTCTGATTACATCCGCCACATACATATTTAACACTATCATATATTGAATACAAACGACAGCAATTCCTTTTGCAAGGAACCTTTAATATTTTTTTGTATTGATATAATTTATTTTCCTGTTTTATTACCTACCTACTAGAAGTACGATAAAGAAAATTAAAATGATAATATAAATTTGTTTGACTAAAGTTTTATTTTTTCCAATAATTACATATTGCGACATAACTAACCTATATACTAACATACATAATAATGTCTCAAGAAACTTTAATATTGAATATTTAATATTGTTTAATATTTAAATTTACTTAGATCTACTAAAATTACTCTTTCAAATTCTATAACTCAAATCTCAACGCATAATTTATTTATTTTATTAAGAGCGTAAAACATGTCTTAAATATAATAGAGTACGAAATAAAATACACATATATTTTTTGTCATTTTTACCATGTTAGAGTATAATAATAAAAAAGTTATTTTAATAAACTTTTTTCAACCCAATTTTGAAAATAAAACAATTAAGTAAAAGAATTACTGGCATGGGTAAGCTTTTGTTATCAGGGCAACATTTTAAAAAGAAAGTGAAGTGAAAGAAATGAATTTACGAGAATAGGTCGCAAGTCGCATAGATTTTTGGTTGATTTCCTTTTCACTTTGCTTTCGTATTCTCCATAAGATCTAATAAACTAACGTTAATTTGTGTTACTGATTATATTTTGATTCAACGCATTCGGTGCCGTGGCACCGAAAACAGGATAAGTACAAGAGTGAACAGCATCTTATCGATTTTCTTACCTTCATATGCTTTCAACCAACGCGAAGTGGTGTTATTATATTTAGCGACGAATCTATGATCTGATTTGAATTTACTTAATTAAAAATAGTATTTCCTATATCTTGTGGCATTTCACCTAATTTGGTGAAAAAGAAAAGAAGCGAAAATGATGGCAAATCCTCTTGACACCGTAAACGCGAACCAACCCACGCAAAATGGTAGCAAGGTACAGCCTCTTCATAACGAGTCGAAGACTAATCTCATAGTGAATTATTTGCCACAAACGATGACTCAGGAAGAAATACGGTCGCTATTCTCGAGCGTCGGCGAAGTAGAAAGTTGCAAGCTAATTAGGGACAAAGTGACAGTGTTTCCTGATCACATCCTTAATGGGCAGAGCTTGGGGTATGCTTTCGTCAACTACCACAAGGCTGAAGATGCAGAAAAAGCTGTGAACACTCTCAATGGCTTGAGACTGCAAAATAAAATCATAAAAGTTTCATACGCCCGACCCAGTTCCGACGCAATTAAAGGCGCCAATCTCTACGTGTCTGGTCTTCCGAAACACATGACACAGCAGGAGTTAGAAAAACTCTTTAGTCCGTATGGAACTATTATCAGCTCACGTATTCTTCATGAGAATATGAATGTCGGTCACCTAATGCAAGTGGGAGCCGAGGAGCCGTCCATCCAGGGGCCATCAAGAGGGGTCGCTTTCATCCGCTACGATCAACGCTGCGAGGCTGAAACAGCTATACGTGAGTTGAATGGTACCATACCTCCAAGTGGAACAGGACCTATTACTGTGAAATGTGCAAACAACCCAAGCAACCAGAACAAAGCTCTAGCCCCTCTAGCTGCATACTTAGCCCCAACAGCAGGACGTCGCTTTGTAGGACCAGCTGGTAAAGCTTTGCTTGCAATCAACAAAGGTCTTCAACGATTTTCTCCTTTAGCCGACCCTCTCATCCAAGGTAATGCTTTAGGTGGTTCAGGCTGGTGCATTTTCGTCTACAACATTGGAGCTGACACTGAAGAGAGCATCCTTTGGCAGCTGTTTGGCCCATTTGGTGCCGTCCAGAGTGTTAAAATTATAAGAGATCCCACTACCAACAAATGCAAAGGCTATGGTTTTGTAACAATGACTAACTATGACGAAGCCGTTGTTGCAATCCAGTCTCTGAATGGATACTCATTGAATGGCCAAGTCCTTCAGGTCAGCTTCAAAACGAACAAGAGTAAATCTTAAGTTAATCAAAATCTAGTCAATAAATTATAGCTAATACAAAAATGTTGATCATTATGCTGTCATGGTTTGGCATCAATATTGTATGAACCTTAGTACTGAGTAGTGGAATATGACTGATGCAAATCATGACACTACAGCTGAAACCAGTGTTCAATACATAGAAGTACAAATAATGTAACATGAACATTTTAATAGTAACAGTTTCAAACTAACTGAACCACTGTCCATAAACAATTGATAGTATTCTGCAGTGAGATGTAATATGATATGTCTGATATTGAAGCAACTTTTTGTATCAGAAATTTGTAATATTTGTATTGGCCTGCAAACTGAGGCTAGCCTAAATGTGGATATTCTAGTTATAGTAATAACATCACATAATTATAGTTATGGAGAGTCCCTGCCAACTCCACATTTCCAATTGCATTTTCAAGTATGTAAAACAGTTCAAGTGACAACCAACCATTGTACACCATAAAACTACTGCCTTACAATGCATTGCATTATTTATTACAAATTGATTAAAACAGAATTAGATAAGATCTGTTGAATATGGAGTTATTTTTAGTTAAGCAAGAGATTATAAAAATATATGGCTAGTAATGAGCAACAGTGAAAATAGATATTTACTTAAGTACACCAAACCATATTTTATATTAGGTACTATGTCGTTTTTGTTTAAGGATTAATCAATATCTAAAGAGTCACAAGATTAAAAATGTCTCTTGTGTTAAATCTTACCAGAATATTTAAATATTGATATAATTGATCCTTAAATTCAAACATACAATATGCCAAGAAGAGTCTAAAGAATGAATATATTTCAAGCAATAATTAAATCTATTTTAATAACTTTAGACAGTGCAATACTATACTATTTACTAAAAGTAAAAGTATATGAAAATTAAATTATACATATATAGATTTTCTGTGCAATTCCCAAAAGATTCGTCTTAAAACTGCAATAATATATTCACCTCTATTTATTTCCAACAGTAAGTTTGTGCATCTACCAAAGATAAAAACGCTAAACGAAAATTATGACTGAGTAATAAATAATTGTCATTAATAAGTGAGGGTTTTTTACAAGTTTTAATCCATCAAACTCTTCCATAGGTACATTGTTTTTTCATAAAATGTAATATTTGCATAAATACTAATTTATAATATTGATGTTACTGACATGATTCCTGATATTGACAAAGCACAAAGATGTTATAAAAGAATAATATATTAGAGCATTAATTGTAATCATTTTTGTATTGATATTTGTATTGTAATTATCTCATAATGCTATTTATTTCATAAAATAATTACTGATAATGTTGGATTAAAAATTCTAATGTTTTGGCTACGCGAAATAATCTCAATCAAAATTATGAAGTGGAAGGACCATGACATAAAACTATTTATAGTTATTGATCAACATTTTATTGGACTAAATTTTGTAATTGTGACTTGATACATTTATCTGATATACTATGACTAGTGTACTAAGTGAAAGTCAATATGAATTTTACACTTGCGACATGTTGTATAGTGAAATTATTTCAAGTGGATATTTTCACTTTTATGACAAGGAAACTTTGCTAGCACATAAGTTAGTTCGGTGGTCTCATCAAGTAAATTCAATACTTATTATAAGCTATCTAATTGTCTTCAATGATATTGATAAATATTTGACTTTCACCACATGATATTGTCTCTCTAATTATTAATTTGTATAATCATATATCTATTTATTATTAAATTTAAGTAACTTTCAATTCATTGTAATTTATTATAATCATAATAGATATATAGATTTCATTTGATGTTATATTTAATATATAAATATTTAGTGTAAGTTTGAAATTAGTTGAATCGCTAAATTACCTTACTCAATTATGAACATATACTCGTCTCATGATTTGTATTGTTCCAGTTACTTAGTAGTTTGTGTACCTACCTTACTACATGCATAGATAAATTATTCATAGATAAATGCATATCATTTGAAATACAGAATAAGAAAATCTCAAGATAGAATGGGCTTGTATGTTGCATTTTGAATAAGTACCTATGTGTTTACTTTCTATATGGATAAGGATAAATGTTTCAGATAAGATTAGTTATTATTTATTAAAAAGTACTTAACTATGCAAAACTAGTCAGTTATAATTTTGCGCAAGTTTAAAGTTATAAGTACCTATGCTTAAGTATTTATAAAACTGTGTTCTCTAATTTAAATGTAGACATTTAGGATTTTGAGTTTAAATTATGTTGGTGTGGTGTTTGGTTAACATTAGAAAAATGTACCATTGTATAGTACACAAGACATACCTACATAACAATACTTAAGGTGTGTATCAAAACTAGTCAAAAGGTAAGATTGTACCTCTCAATGTTGTAAACACACGGATATGCTCTACGTCTGTATGGTTATTTATTGAAGAAAAATATCTATATAGAATTATTAAGCACTCATTATACTTAATGGGTTCTTGAATTAGATCATTTACTCCAACACCCTAATGTAGTGAAGACCTTATTGTAAGAGAATGTATTTTATAGATTTAAAAGGCTTATACCTTCAAGTTGTAAATTTGAGTACAAAGTATCCAATACTTGGAGGGGAGCTCAACAACGTATAATACTCTTCTTTGCTACAGCCATATAAAATAGGCATTATGTTACAACCTACTCAGACATTCACAGCAGATTTAGGGCATTCCGCGTTAATAATAATTTGTGTTGTGTCGTCCCAGAAAAAATGCAATCCCTCCACCGAAAGATACGTTTTGTGACCAATACACACCTGTCCTTCTTATTGTTTTGTTTGAGCTAGCATTTTGTGTTCTAAGATGTGGTATTTTGTGTTAGACTAGATTCAGTTATTTAAAAACTAACATTTTTCGGATTCACTAGTTTAATTTATTTAACCACTCTTAACAATTTGAGTTTTAATATATTTTTTGTTTGTTTGTTTTTACTTTGGGCAGGTTTGGGTATTGTAAGGTTTTGGCCTAGGATGTAGCTAGAAATATTTAAGACAGAGTACAAATCGCCGATAAATGTATGAAGGACGTTTGGCTTACTTACATTTAATTTTGAAATAATGTCAACGAATGTAATCTGAAGTAGGGATATTGATAGACATTAAATATTGACATTAGCAATAATATACCTACAATAATGTTTTATTTACCATGACCCTAATTTATATATGCGCAAAAATACTATGTATGTATTATGGCATTATCTCATTGGTTGGACAGTCTAACTACACTACGATCGTAAAGAAAAACTTGCCGCTACTCACAAATTGCCCATAAGGATAAATACGTAATAACATTCTAGTTAAAACTAAATAATAAAACCATAAGGTTTCAAAACTCCAATTTTATTTTTATGAGTTTAATTAAGCCTTTTGATGATGCAAAATTTACATTATTAAGGTATTGAAGAGAGTAATTACTAATTCAGACTAAAGATTGCTTTCTAATCAGCAGTACTAGGGTTCTAAACATAAATCGATTGTATTTCTTAGATTTAGAAGATGTGCCAATCGTGCCAAGCAATAACATCAATTATAATATATATTTGTTGGTTAAATTCTTACAACGAATATTGTATTTTGTTTTCATTTAAAATTTGCTATCTTCGACCTCTAAACATAAAAAATATTAAAACGTAATCACGTCATTCATTCGAATACAAAGGGAACTGAAGTTGACAATTTCGTCC
This sequence comes from Heortia vitessoides, assembly GCA_020976665.1. Classification (NCBI taxonomy): domain Eukaryota; kingdom Metazoa; phylum Arthropoda; class Insecta; order Lepidoptera; family Crambidae; genus Heortia; species Heortia vitessoides. The sequence continues at coordinate 1,634,802 of JACJUM010002543.1, forward strand.
CTTCTCGTATTGCGACGAATTGATTTTTGGAGCGGGAGAGGTTCGAAATGCGTAGGTAATATTAGATATATCAAACAATCCGTAAACTAAGCGTACGGAAGCAAAAAAATCTTATTTATAATTTTACAGTTACATAGCGATAAACATTCAACCCGGAAGAGTGAAAGCAACTTACATTGCGAGTAGGCATATAATTTCGCTATGAATCTAACTAATTAAAACATGCAAGCCACGGAGTGCCCTACTTTGTAGCACAAAATTTGATCAAGCTACATTACGAGGGATGAAAATACGACCCCTACCCTTCTCAGAGAGTTCATTGAACCTATTGTGTACTTTCGACCATTGATTTTGGTTTTTGTTCGATGGGGACGGTCGGTGTTATAAAACTGTTAAAATTCATGCTGCGTCATGTGTTTTACACATGTGGAATTTTATGTATGTGTTTATTATAGTTATAAATACACATTTATTGCATGTATTGTTGGTTTATATAAACCTATACCTACAATAATGTTCTATATAAAAGAGCCATACAAATAATGTTGGCTATCAGTTTTATAACGTAGTACATGTATTATTTCATCATCTTATTCGGGAGTTTTTAAGTCGCAAAAGGGAAACGAATAGGCGTGTCCAATCTGACCGCGAGTCTGCGTGTAGTGTGCAACTCTTAGAATACGTAAAGCGCGATATAAAATTGTATTACAAAACTGCGCTTTCTTCTAATAAGATAAAACTATATAAGAATGTTATTTAGCATTATTCTTTAACAGATAGTAAACAATTCTCGAATATTTGCCCATTGATTTAAGTACTTTCAGATCGTCATAAATGAGATGTTTGTTCTCATGTTTTTACGTCAGGTTATTATTTATTATAGATTTTTACTATTTATAAATTTGTCTTTGTTCACCTTTATTTACCCTAATAAGACCTACTCAAAGTTTTCCACTCCTTTCTTTTAATTACCTATATGTATTTAATATCAGACTAGGTATTTATTTAGGTAGCTTATTGGAGATAGCAGGTATGTAGGTACGAAAGGGCAATAAGTACCTACAAAATACGTAAACACCTATTGTAATAAATAGATGGTTATAGCAATATATGGAATTAAAAACTAATCGATCGAAAATTATAGAGTCTATCTTCTAGCAACGTCCGGCATTAGGTTGTTCCAATTGGAATAGGTGTTTAGAACCTGCTTGCTACGACTTATGCAACTTCCGTTCAATTACTTTTCTAAGGAATACATTATTTTCAAAAGTCCACGCACCTAAATACAAGCAAATGAAATAGGGTTACCTAAATAAATTGCGAAAATGCGGATTATGGATTGAATTTGCAAAATAAGCCGTTGAGTGCGAGATGTTGAGGAATTCATCGATTCAAATTTATTTCATAGGTGTAGGTACTACTTTTATTCGCGTGGTATCTATTTTATACCTCATTCTAGGGGATGTCTTTTTATGCACTGCAAAATACGTGCCGATTCCTTAAATAAAAATAAAAATCCAGATCTATCCTACCGAAAGTTACTGTCGAAATGAGAAGTAGTCTAGGTAAATATGTGTTATTTCATATTCCAGACATTGTTTCCTTTTTTCCTCGGAAAACCTATCTAGCGCCACTGGAGGGGTGGGCGAGGCCGTTCATTATTGAGCGGCCCTATGCCCGACTGTACCCGCGTGCCTCTCGGAGGTGGCGGCCGCGAGAAGCGCGGTTGCCCGCGTAGAGTTCGCGGTATCTGAGCGGGACTGATATAAATCACCCGAAGGAGCGCTTGAGGCTCGACTTCAGCTCATGGCCATCATGGGAAACAGTTAAGTTGTTTGCAGTATGAGTCAGCCCGCCGCACAATCGCTATGTCAGTCGGTTATTACTCCTTCTAGCCTCTTGCCGGTCTCAGGGAGTGAATTATGTCTTCCCAAGAAGTTACTGCCATTTCGGGCACGTGATGACTATCGTAGAGCGCAGCTTTGCGGCAGGGATGCTGATACTTCCTCAACTAATAAACGGCTGTACATTGAGTAGTTACGCTTAGCGATTACCACCATACTTGCCCGGTGTAGCGATTATAGGAAAATGTTCTCTCTTTTCCGCAATCTAATGTCCAACGCTAATTTCCTGTGACATATGATATATGCCTGTATATCTGTCCTGTCAAATACATATCTATGTTGCATATACATTTTGATGTGATACGTTCAGTGGCGGGCCATTAAAATGACTTGCAATGCGGACCATGAGCAAACCAAATAAAAAAAAAAGGTATTAAATTTTTTTTCCTTTAGCCGTAACTGATTTAAATGTAATAACGCGATATAGAGTAAAACGTATCCTATAAAGATACTTCTATAACAATTAATCTTTTTTCATTACTTATATCTATGGAAGAAAAGATATGCCTAGCAAAAAGTTTCTTAGCTTTTGAGTATCAAGTGTGATTTGGAACAAACAAAACATGTTGTCAGGTGTTCTTCCGTCATGACTGAAAGTGATGTTTGTATGTCTTTGGGGTAGTATCGATATATTTTTCGCATACATATTAAGAATGGTAGCGGTGGAATATAAAAGTTGTAACCTTTCTTTACGTAAATAATACTAACACGTTATTAGTTATTAAGTAAACGTAAATTATATTTAATCCTAATTCTCTCTGTTGGAGTTAGTAAGTTGAGTTGCATAATAAGTCATTTACAGAAGATTGTTGGTATTTTAAACTATTTTAACTATACATAATAATCTACAAGCAAATATTAGTTAACTTTAAAATACTTTATTCATTACTTAAACATTTTTAATTCTTAGTCCTAGATAAGTTGTATACTTATAATACACACAACAAATGAATTACATATATAATACTTATGTACCTACATATACCACAGAACTCAAACAAACATTTTCCATTTTTTCTCGTCTTATCAATAATCTTACATATGGCAAATTTTTTTAATAAAAAGGTTAATTATGCTTGTGTTAGGTCTATTTAAATAAATATAATTTTGTTTGAGTAGTGAATAGTAAATGTTAAAAGTAAAATGACTACTCATAAATTTAATAGCCCAATTGAAACATAAGTTAGTCTATAACTATATAATTCGCCATATACAATATTATATGCCAACGACTTTCGTTAAGTTATACTTTTAATAGAATCTTTTATCTATTTTATACTAAGAGTTGCGTTTTTGTAGCTAGTAATAAATTTTGATCTTAAGAACGAATAAAAAGTTAATATTAAAATACATTCATTCATCTTTTGCTAAATAAAAAATTATGACCGACGTATCTGGTTGGGGTATACGGGAACATCACTATTATTGCGAATTGCCAATAAGAATGCAATACAAGATTAAAACTTTTTTTAATTATTTCATGTTATTCTATTACTGAATCTTGATTTATGGTATCCAAGTGGTGTTATAAGTGTCCTTGTAAACAGCGGCGGAAATTACAATTCTTTTTTGTAATTTTCAGTGCATTGCATTACAACAGCACTCGACTGTATGAAAATATTTAGTAAAAATGGATTCTTTATCAAAGCAAGAGTTAATATCAACCATAACAAAGCAAGCAGATCAAATTAAAAGATACGAAGGACGTCTGAGAGGCGAGTACATACTGTGTTTTTATTTCTGTGCATAATTCTTTGAGCCATATGTTTCAAACTCAATTTTCTTGATCAAATAGATTTTATGTCATTACATTTCTTAAAAACAGTATAATTTAATAATAAATTTACTGCCGACAAAAGTAGCATTATAGTATGAGATTAAAATATGTTTTAAACACAATCTTTTAGTAAAGATCCTACAAGAAAAACTTAGTGATTGAGAACTCGTAGAAACTGAGAGATATAGTTGTGGCATTCATCCGTGACGGCGCTTCGAACATTTTTTAATTTTTTGTAATATTTTCCTATTTTTATGCATTCACTATTCATAATAAAACCATTGTACAATGGCTTTTAAACAATCTAGTAAACATAATAACTTCTGTCACACTCCAGAATAGACAGAAAGAAACATTGACATAAAATGTAAATATGAGATATAAAACTTTGAAAAAGCTTTTATTTATATTTGTTTATTTTCAAGTTTATCTAGTTCAATAGATATTCTTGGGCAGGATTCTACAACTTATAAACTGCACTTATTTTGCGTTTTCTGGACTGTCGGCAAAAAGTATATCTACTTATTGTTTCAAGTTTATATCAATTTACAGTAGATATATGCATTAGCTATTAATTTCAATTAATCATAATTTTTTGTAAATGCTATAATGAGATACACTATGATGGGCCGGATAGTGTGTGTTTAAGTGGTATATTTGTGATTTCTCTGTTGTCGGGCATCTCTAACATAAGTGCTTTAAGCAACTTACCACGGAGTCAGGTCAATGTATGAGATGTCTTATGAATTTTATTAATTATTGTTATTGCAGATGTTGTTGCGGCATACAAAGGGCTTGCTAAAGAAAAGGAAGCTTTGGAAATCAGTCTCAAGGCTCTTAATAAAACTGAGTTACCCAGTGAAGGAGGTATGACCACACATTTAATTATTTTTCCTCTATGTAGTAAAGTAATTAGTAAACCAAGTCTTGTACTACTGAAGTAAAAAAATATAATAGTACAAAGTTTATGATACTCATTTAAAATTTGTTGTCTGTCAGATAGCCTTAATTGGTTTTGATAGGATTGTCATATATCATATATGTATCTTTATATACATTTTTTTTATCAGTCTACCTGTATGACATCTAGCTAGTAATATTTTCATATAATAATAAAAACTAACTAGGTTACTGTACAAAAAAAAAACAAATCAATCCTTCCATCCTAAACAATTTACTTCAAATGTAGCTGGGCAGAGATGGGCAGACATGAGCAGCATTGATGATCATAATTCTTTGTAATTACAAGCATTAGTATGCAAGCATGTATTTATAATAATGTCTCTTTCAGTTTCCGATGACTCTATCGCTGCCCTGACTGTATCTCTGTCAACGCTGACAGCAGAGAAGGCTCGCATGGAGGAGGCTTTTCAGGCAGACAAAAAGGTTACGAGAGATAAGGTACTATTTGATATTGTGGTTATAAATGAGTTATTTCATTATTTTAACATATTATATAAGGCTAGATCACGTCCGACATCGTAGACCGCGTCACGTTTTAGACGACCCGCCCTACAAAATTACCGCGAGAATCGCAGCCCTTCCCCGCCCTCTCACACACACAACTCGATCACTTCCACTGCACATGCATTTACATAATAGAACAGTACACCGCTTTCGCCGCCGAACGCGTGCAGTCCCTGCCCCCACGAGCGATAGCCGGAAGCCCAAGAGTCCTCTTGAAGAAAGAAAAAATTCTTGGAAAAGAAAAAAAATCAAAATCAAATTCCCCCCCAACTCGGGCCGCCCGAGCCTATGTCGAAAATATACATTGGTTTTGCAATAGTTATGGTGTGACAAAGATCGTGGGTTCGATCCCCACCCAGGACAAATATTTATATGATAATATTTGTCTGCTCTGTGTCTGGGTGTTAAGTATGTGTATTTAAGTAGTATTAAATCAATGTAAGTCAGGTCAATGTATGAGATGTTGTAGATTTAGTTATTGTCATTATATAATACAAAAGAATAACTAAATTTATTGTGTTAATGCGGGAATCAAACCACCAGCCTGCAATAATTAAAGTATAGTTACATTAATTTATTCTTTTTTTTAGTATGAAAACATAATAGCTGCTATGAGGGAAGAGACAAAGTCGTTGGTGCAACAGCATTTGGCAGAGATAAACAATTTCAAGGCTAAAGTCGCATACGAGATACAGGAAAGGGAGAAAGAGAGGGCAGACCACGCCGCCATGTTGAAGTAAGCTAATAAAAAAAAGGGACTTATTGATCACAACACACTATAGGGCTGTGCACAGTAAAAGGGTCAGAAATGTCAATGACCTTAACATAAGTTGGGGTTCTGGTATATTATACTGATGCCTATTTTGTATATATATTTGAAATAAAATCCTCTCGATATATTAATACATTTACAAAAAAGATATTTTTTTATACTATATACATTATTTAAAATATTTTTAGTACCTTAAACTGGTGCTCCGTTTGACGGCCCCGTTGGCACAGATCTTGTGCCTTAAGGGTCGTGGATTCCATTCGCACACAGGACAAATATTTGTTTGATGATTATTGTGTTTGTTCTGTGTCTGCGTGTTAAATATGATTTTAAGTATTATGTTTTTGTTTTATTTTCTGATGTCTTTAATTTTTTTTGTCTCGTTTAAAGCGATATAGGTATTTCGGAGTCGGGTCAATGTATGGTAATTCGTGTGCATTTATTGTTATTATTGAACGGTGCCCTTATAAGATCACTTTTTTTGTTGTCTGCTTGGAAGACACTTCTTCACGCGACCACGTGGAGGTGTCATGTTGAACTGCTGTACATGGAAGCTGTAAAATAATCAAGCTTATAAATCAACCCAGTCCAATGGCAAATGTGACCATTTGAGCCTAATGTTTCAACATATTTGCCAACAAAGTTAGTTAGTGATCCTGTCTTGTGCGCCAAAGGTCCTGGGTTCGATCCTCACCCAGAGCAAATATTTAAATGATGGATATTTTGTGTCTGGGTGTTAAATATATCTATCTAATATAAATATATCCATTTATGTATTATATTTGTGATTCCTCTGTTGTCTGATGTCCGTAACACAAGTGCTTTTAAGCAGCTTGCCTCGGAGTCATGTCTGAGAATGTATCAGAAGTCGTGTCAATTTATTTATATTTATTTTTTTATTTCGTAGGGGAATCAAAACCTTATTATAATCCTTATATATTAGGGTATTAATCTGAGACTCAAAATCGTAAAAGTAGATAAGAAGTAGGTTTGTGGCACAAGTAGCGGGTAAAATCGTCAATTTGTTTGTAGTATTAGTAAAGAACTAGAATCTACTACTTTTTTTGATAGTGATCCTTAAAAAAATCTATGAATAATTTTTTCAGAGAGTTACATTTAAAACTGAACTCGGAGAGAAAAACTAAAGAAAAGTTAGAGGACAAAGTGGTGAATTCATCAGAAACCCAAGGTAATTAAATAAATCGTAAATGTGTTATTTAATTTTCTTTAGGCAGTTGTAACCTATATTTTAAAAAACAAGCCCGATGGCGGATTCGTTAGAGTTCTGTGGTTCCGATCCCCACCCAGGACAAATATTTATGTGATTATTATTTGTTTGTTCTGTGTCTGAGTGTTAAATATGTTTTTAGTATTATACTTGTGATTTCTCTGACGGGCTCGATGGCGCAGATGGTAGTGATCCTATCTTATGTGCCAAGGGTCGTTGGTTCAATCTCCACCCAGGACAAATATTTCTATGATATTTGTGTTTGTCCTGTGTCTGGGTGTTAAAAATATGTGTTTAAGTATTATATTTGTGATTCCTCTATTGCCTGATGTCCTTAACACAATTGCTTTAAGCGATTAACCGCGGAGACAGGTCAATGTATGAGATGTGAATTCCTCTCGTAATACCAAGTGAGTCAGGCCAATGAATGAGGTGCGGTGTAAAGATATTTATGTACAGGCGGTGCTCGACTTACGTCGTTTCGATTTACGTCGTTTCAAGTTACGTCGAACAACGTTTTGACACTATTCCTCAAGCATACGTCATTTGTTTCGATTTACGGCATAGGAGAATTCACTTGTCGCAAGGTCAATGTCCGTGTGGCCGACAGGGCGGCGCCGGCGTGCGGGGTATACCCCGCAAACGCTGCTGATTTTGTTTAGTTATTTAAGGGACAACGGACAATTAAGACGTAATTAATACATTAGATTTTTTTCGTATCTTTGACAGTTTTTGTTTTTACATACATATTTAAGTGAATTTTAAGCCACTTAAAGAAGACAATTATAATAAAGTGAAGAAGAGAGTAAGAAAGGCAATTACAATGGAGGTTAAATCTAAGAATTTCAAAACTCAAAGATCGCGGTTATTCGTCTTCATCTATTGGACGAGAACTTAATTTATCACGCACGACGGTACAAGCAACATTGAAATATGTATAAAGAAAAACTCTTAACAGCTCTACCTTCCGTCTCTTCAAATAGCACTAATATACGAAAAAAGAATGCTTTAATTTATAAAATGGAACATCTATTATACAATTGGATTCAAGATCAAATTCAGCGACGGTTCCTCTAAGTTTGGCTATTATACAAGATAAGTCGCTGAGTATCATCAACACACTGCGAAATAAACGTGACAAGAATAACAGTGAAGAAACAAAGTGTTTTTCTGCCAGCCGCGGTTGGTTCATGCGCTTTAATACGAGATATTCGTTCGAGACATTCGAGTGCAAGGAGAAGCTGCTAGTGCCGATCTTGTGGCTGTTCAGAGTTTTCCTGGAAGCGCCTAAACAAATTTTTAACGTGGATGAAACTGGTTTATTTTTGAAAAAAATGCCTCGTACTTTTATATCGCAGGAAGAAAAGTCTATGCCTGAGCTTAAAAGCGGCTAAAGATCGTTTGACGTAGTTATTGGGTTCGAATGTTGAAGGTGATCTCAAATTGAAACCCCTTTTGGTTTATAGGTCTGAAAGTCCTCGAGCTCTCAAAAATTACGTCAAGAGTACTCTTCCGGTTATATGGAAAGCTAATCCAAAGGCATCAATACTTTTTGAAGAATGGTTTACTAAGCATTTTATACCTGAAGTGAAACAGTACTGATCAAAAATGTAATGTAAAATGAAAATGATGGCATGGAGCTGAGAGATTTTTGGAAAAGTTATAATATCTTGCAATGCATAAGAAATATGGCTGCTTCATAAGATGAGGTGACACTCAACAATTTAAAAGGAGCTTGAAAAAGTTATGCCCATTTTTTTTGAGCCATCTGAAAGTTTTTCACCTACAGATCAACTAAATATCGATGAGATCACAACTGACATTGTTCAGTTGGCTAACAGTTGGCCTGACATTGCAGTTACTACTGATGATACTAATGATCTGTTATGCTCACATTCGGAAGAACTGACTGATGAAGATCTTATTGAATTGGAAGCACAAGTACAAAAGAAAGTAATCGAGTCGCAAGAAATAGCTTCTTCTATTAGTAACTCTGAAAAAGAACTTACACTAAAAAAACTTTCTGTAGCCTTTGTAAATTTGGAGAATGCCATGAAAATTTTCGAAGAAAATGATCCTAATTTTTAGAGAAGTTTTAACGTTAATAACAATATTTGTGCAGCCTATCAGTGTGACAAAGACCTGTATGACAGCAAGAACAAAGAAGCGAAGCAAACTAGAATTGATAGTTTCTTTAAGCCAAAAGTTTAATTTATTATTTCTCATTACATATGTATTATTATTAAAATTAATAACACACAAATACCAAAAATAACGATCAATTTTATAAGTGCATATTATATTTATGTTAAGAACTTACTCTTGGTAATAAAGTTTGTATATCCTTTGTTATAAATGCAGTTTTTTTTCGATACCGTGTGGATCCTAGCCCTTGAGTTTTACATGAAAACATATGAAAAATATGTCTCGACTTGCTTCGTTTCGATTTGCGTCGCGTATTTCGAGAACCGAACATGCCGTAAGTACGAGGACTGCCTGTATTTGGAATATGCCATAAAAAAAACTTGACAAGTATACCATATTTTTGACGTGGTAACGTCTTATAATTCGATGGAGTCGGCTGCACGCACGAAAAAAACATGACTCATGCGGCGTTACCTCGCTCCGTTTAAGCTTGAAGTGCAAGCGAGAGTGCGGGACGAGCGACAAAGAGGCACAAGCGGCCCCGCGTTCGGTAGCGTTAAACATCTGTCTCTCTCGTACTCGAGTTAGCGATGCGCCCGCGCGGACAGCTGATATACAATAATACATTTTCATAAATAAAATTAAAACGTTCTTTTAAAAAATGCAACCATTCCATCAGTATTTTCTTATGACGTTGTCACTTTCAACTATCGACAGTAAACCGACTTTACAGACAATATTTTTTTTAATGTATTACGATGAAATCTGTGCAGAGTGGAAAATGTCTCGCTCTCAGCCAGGTGTCATGATTGAAGCTGAATTATCAGAATCGACAACTTGTTCATTGTCTTCCTGCGTGCATGCCAGCGTGTGCTGATGAAGTGGCAGTGGGAATATATGATTTGTACATTGTAAATTTTTAGTATACATATGTAAATTTTTTTATTGGCTGTTAGTTTCGATGTACATTTTGTTAACTAGAATATAAGAGCTGTGGATTTTAAATGAATCTTCATCGTCATTATAATTATACCAGTCATTGATTACTGCTGGACATCAGCCTCTCCAAGAAAGGAGGAATTTGGCCCATGGATAAACGCGTTGGCAATAGCAGAGCGCAGCTTTCACTACTGGGATGCTGCTGCCTATCCTCGCCCTGTGCATCTGAGCTGAACTGTTCCGGATAGATATACCGCTATCTGTCACTTCTGGTACCTTAGTCACCATCCATCATAGTTATCCATCTGGAACAGTTCAGTTCAAATGCACAGGGCGAGGATGGGCAGTAGCATTCCAGTCGTGAAAGTGAATATATATATATTATCTAAAACCTATATCCTATCGCCTGTGTCCAATAGTGGGCGTTCAACAGATGAGATGATGTATTTCACAGCATCACACGCAGTGCTAGAAAAGCGGGTGCGAGATTTGAGCAGTTCACTGGAGGCGTCGGAGCGGCGGCTGCAGCGGGCGGAGGCGCGCACGGTGGAGACGCCGGCGCTTCTGGTGCGGCTGCAGCAGAAGCTGGCGCTGCTTGAGCAGTCGCACTCCATCGCCATCAGAGAGGTGAGGACTCGAGATAGTACTGTTATTACACGTGTTAAGAAACATGCCAAGATTTATCCATTTTATGTTGAAGTAAGAGTCTCTTGGTTTTACTTGTCAAGCTCTTGTTTTCGTGAGAATAATGTACATAAATAGAAAATAATCGACGAAATGTACGTACGCCCGTGTTGCCATGAAGTACCGGCAGAGTAGAATAGTACCTCTCCTACCTAATAGGCGACTAAGTTACCAGAACCGACAGATGGCGGTATATCTATATGGAACAGTGCAGCTCAAATCCACAGGGCGAGAATAGGCAGCAGCATCCCGGTCGCGAGAGCTGCGCTCTGTGATTGCCACCACGCTCACCCAGCGCGAAAATTCTGGGCAAAAATCCTCCTTCCTTGGAGAGGCCTATATCTAGCAGTGGACTTCCAATGGCTATAATATTGATGATGTACGCCCACAATGACTACACTGGATTGGATAAATCGGTTTTTGTTTTGTTAGTGTTGGTAAAGACCAGGTTTGTAGGTCTTGTAACTGTAGACCTGGTCCTGACGATCGTGAGATTTGAAAAGAATTGTTTTACTGCAGGTTTAAGACTTACATGATCCACCGGATAGTTTTTACCTAGTTCCCAGACGAAGTCGGGGCTGTTAGTTAGTGAATAATAAAAATAACCTAAGTTACTTTTTATAACATCAGCTATTTGCCGGTGAATGTACCGCAAAGTCGGTCCAGCCGTTTCAGAAATTTATCACAACAAACAGACAGACATTTGTTCTTTTACATATGTAGGTTTATAATTTACTACCGTTTATAATTTCATATGCTATTAGTGGGAAGCTGTTTGGAATGAGAGAAAATTGGAATTTGGAATGACAAACAGACACTTCCGTTTTATTTATATGTATGTGTGATTATTTAGGACTATCTATGCCCGCGACTTCGTCCTCGTGCAGTAATTTCTTTGGGCACCATACCTTTTTGCTTTGACTTATATAAACTTTGAATGTTATAGTTATTTATACAAACAAATTAATAGCCTAAATAATAACTCTAACAATAGCGATACTTCCATACAATCGCCCCCCCCCCCCCCTTTGGCCTCTTACAACTCTTATGTCGAATGTAAAAGTAGCCTATGTCCTTTCTAAGGCTTTAGACTATCTGTGTACCGAATTTCATTTAAATGGTTCGGTACTATAATAAATGTTCTACTAATATAATAAATGCGAAAGTAACTCTGTCTGTCTGTTACGCCTTCCCGCTTAAACCTCTAAACCGATTTTTATAAAATTTGGTACAGACAATATTTAGACCCTGAAAAAGGACATTAATATTTTTTAATTCAGAAAAAGGGTTGTGAGGGTTCGAAAGGGAAAATGAAAAGTTGTATGGAAGTATCGCTATTTTAGGAGCTTGAAACTTTTTTTCAAGTCATTGATTCGATATAAATGAACATGACATTTAAAATTTATATAAGTTAAGGTAAAGAGGTATGGTACCAAAAACACGCGGACTAAGTCGCGGGACAGCTAGTTTATAATATAAGTTTAAATTCAAATTAATGTACAGGAGCAAATAAAAGCGAAGCGCGCCGAAGAGTCTGCGCGCAAGATCTGCGCCAGGCAGGAGGAGCGCGTGGCGCTGCTCGAGGGCAAGCTCGCGGAACTGTCGCAGACGGTCGGCCAGTACGACCTGCGGCGCAGGCGCGACCAGCAGCTGATTCAGCAGCTGAAGGACTCGCTCAATGGCAGGCTGATGGACAAAATTGGCTCTAATTCTAATAGCGATTATGGTGGGTTTACCAATAATTTTAGTATTTTTTTTTATATTTTTATTCTATTTCTGTTGTTTATATATAAATGTGTATTAACACTCAATTGATTTTCGCCACAGTCACATATATAGGATAACTACACAATTGAGATTTGATTGGGACTTGAATTGGGAAGAAATGTCGCATAAAACAAATTAATCTAGCCAATCTTTGTATTGAGAGTATGTGTTGATAGTTTTGGCTATTTTATACCATTATAATATAGTATACTAAAAAATAAAAAAGTAATGATACAAAATACTAATCTAACAATTAAGAAAAATTATGCCATAGCTAAATTAAGATGACTCATATAGAATTTAGTTGTTCCCAAGATTAATTAAAGCTACATTTTGGACAATTTCATTATCATCATATCAGCCATTGGAACCTATCCCCCCATATCTTGAGGAGGCCTACGATGAAGATAATGATGAGTAATTACTTGAAAAAAGTTTTTTTAATATATTTACTAGATACTAGTAAATATTATCTTAAATATAATTTAGAATATTTCTATGCATAAAACTTTTAATTTCAAACACGTATATTATTGCTTTAGATGAAAATCAACCAAAGAGCGAGACTGACAACGAGAAACTAGCAGACAGTGAATACCTCCAGACATTGATAGACAAAATACACATACTGAAGAAGGAGCTTATAGCGGAAAACGATAAATTGGGCAGTCCCATAGACATCACCACAGTGTTCAAAGTCGATGGCTACGAAAATATCCATACAAAGTGTAGGGACGAACTCGACAGTCTGAAGACAGAGTTCGATTTATACAAAACTCAGAATGTGAAATGCAACAGTGATGATATACAGAGTGAGGTGGAAGATTTGAAGAATGAAATTGCTATATTGAAGGATAAAGTTGATACGTACAGTTTGATGCTGGATGAAGAGAAACAAGACAAATTGGACACACTCAAACTCTATGAAGATGCAAGTAACGTTTGGTTATTTACGACACGACATCTTTTATTTTGACCTTCATACATACATACATACATCACGCCTGTGTCCATCGGACTATGAATCTCCACTTGTTACGACCTTGGCATACCTCTCTCGCTTCCCTTACTCACATTAGTTCTGTCATACAGGCTCTTTATTCTTGGTACTTCAGACCTTGACTTCGAGACTTGTCCCATATCAACTCTTCCATTTAATTCCGTTCTATATATTTGTGTCATTCTACTACCAATCCATTCTTTCTACATGTCCAAACCATCTTAACATTTCTTTCTCTATAGTTGTCACAACATAATCTTTTACACCACATCGACCTCTGTCACTATCTATCATTCTATTATTTAATCTATCTCTTAAACTCACACCATACGTACTTCGAAATGCTCTTATTTCAACAGCATTTATTCTACTCGCTTGCTCTGATATATATTTTGACTTTTGGTGAGATAAGTAGCTTAAAGTACTTGTGTTACAACAGAGGTGTTATAATTAAATATCATCATTATTGCCATTGTAATCCACTGATGGACATAAGTCTGAACAAAAAAGGGAGAATTTTCCCATAATTGCCGCTCGGGGTAAGCGTGTTGGCAATCGCAGAGCGCAACTTTCGCGACGGGGATGCTGCTGCCCATCCCCACCCTGTGCATTTTAACTACACTGTCTTCGATGGATATGCCGCCATCTGTCAGACACCTGGTACACATTAAAAAATCCTAGTAACTGCCCGATTGCGCAGATGGTAGTGATCCAGTCTTGAGCGCCAAAGGTCGTGGGTTCGATCCCCACACACGACAAATATTTATATAATAATATTAATTGGGTATCTGGGTGTCTAATATATGTATTTAAGTCTTATAATTGTAATGCCTCTGTTGTCTGATGTCCGTAACACAAGTGGTTTAAGCGACTTATCTCGGAGTCAGGTCAATATGAGATGTTGTGTGAATTTACTACAATCTCAACGACTAAGATTATAATTGAAATAAGCGTTGTTTAAATTACAGAAATTGAAAAACGAGCAGGATTATCACAAGGAAGTGGCGATAGACTTAAAGACCCGGGTCCAAAGTTTAGAGAAGCAGGTACAGACGCAGCGTGACCGTTATTCTGCGCTGTTGGAAGAGACGGACAATTTCATTCGCGCGCGCAACGATCGCTCGAGGAAAGTGAGCATGGAGGACGGACATTGGAAGGAGGGGGTTTTGGGGGTAAGTTATGTACTGTCAACTTCTTTATTATTTTTTATTAGACCAGGTCGATAATGAGCATGGAGGCAGTGATAACCGGGTAATGTGGCATAATATCTTCATATCACAATAATTTTATTATTCTCCCATACCACACTTTAACTCTTCCGATCACTTCCACTCTATATATTTTTGCAGTTATTTCTTTTTCTAGTCCGCTTGTTTCATAAACGTCTTAGAATGTTTTTTATCTTTTTTCTTTGTATTTTTAAAAGCATCACGCTGGTTGGGCCTTTCTTCCTGAAATTTCTCAAAATTATGAATTCAAATTAATACAATAAACACTGTGTTAGCACCGGACCCTGTAGACATATTATATTAACGTGTAAATACTAAAATGTATGACACATTCAATTGTCGTGAGCGACAATGTGCAGGTTTACATATAGAACAAAAAAGAAAATAAAACCAATTAATTCGTTATATTTTTATTATTTGAAATGCTATTTTTCTTTAACGAGATATTCGTTTGATTGAATTTGAATCCGTTTTTACTTGAAACTATTAACAATAATCTAATATTAATAAAATACAAAATGTTTGCCCATGTCTCTTACGCCATTTCTGACCATCGATATTGATGCTGGATCTCCCGGATTTCCGGATCCGGTTTTCCGAATTGCAATCCCAAAATGTCTCATAAAACCTTCAAGTCACAAGTTTAATAATAGACTGCGGTGACGCCCACTGTCACGCGGTCCGACTGCTTGTTTGTCACATATATATATAAAACTGAATCGTAGTACTTCGTCTGTTGCAGGATGTAACAGCACCGCCGCATATGCTGCACTATGCGCACGAGTTGGCTAGAAAAGACCTGGACATATCGCAGCTGAGGAAGGAGAAGCACGTGTTAGAAGGACAGTACAGGTAATATTTTCTAACATTTACATGAGATAGACCTCATACAAAAGGTCGTCCGCATTGGTCCGCACCTCACTCTCACCTATTTATATCGTCAAATTGCGGTGTTCGCATTGCTGTGTTCCTGTGTGAAGGAGGCAGTGAATTTAATGGGTAATGTGGTATAATATCTTCGAGTGACAAGGTTGGCAACGCGTTAGTGATATCCTTAAAGGCTGCAGTGACGCTTACTATCACGCGGAATGTATCCTTGTTTATTGACCTGGTCTAATAAAAAAATGCCTTCACGGCTTTCGACGGCTATTACATTCTTTTGTTCGAAGTTTGTCTCTATTCTTAATGCACGATTTTCGATTATCACAAGGTTTTAAAGCCGTTAAATGTTAGTTTTATTACAGCAGACGTATTTAAATTGATATCTCTCTCTAAGTTAATTCATCGTCACCATAGCAGCCGTAGAATGTCTAGGGTGACGATGAATTGGCTGGTTTGGTCTTACCGGGAGGGAATTTTGCCCATAATTGCCACGAAAGCGCGTTTATTAAAGAGCGTAGCTACACAACGAAAATGCAGCTGCCCATCTCCGCCCTGTTGCATGTGAGCTACGCTGTTTCGGATGGATATATTGTCATGTGTCGGTTGCGGTACCGCCGTTTCCTTCCACACCTGGTATAAGGTCAGCATTCTGCTCTGCCGGTACCTACCAGCGATTAGGTCGATTACCACGTGAAATCATATATTAGAATAATGTATGGGCTATTAAAAGTATCACGATTAACGTCATATTATACTTTTGTTCTTAAAAAGATAGATTATTATCACTGCATAGTATGAAATCTTAAAAAGGTCTACTAAAAATGCGATTCCGCTATGACATTATTCTATCTTTTAGGGATAACCCACAATAACCATTTTTATCCTCATTGCACCCCATTTATCCGCGTGCGAAGCCGAGGTGGGTCCCTAGTATATAATAAAACATAGATGACCTGTTCATGAAGTCATCAGGGTCATAAAAGTCATTTGAACAAATAGATCATTGATAGTCTTTCTAACATTAGTTTACTGATGGGTTTTTAAAATTAAGTTTACTTTATAAATTCATCATCAAATATAATTTCAGGGATTGTCAACGTGAAGCAACTATTGAAAAGGAACGTTTCAAAGAAGTAATAAGGACATTGAAGGAAGAGATTGACAGGTGAGGATGATTTAAAGAATGTTATTTTTGATTTTATTATTGAGATCAATTGAGCGTTATGAGTCCGATTCCTCGTTGAGTTTCGTGTGTCCGATTCCAAGTTGATATTAGTGGGTCCGATTCCCAGTAGAGCTTCGTGGGTCCGATTCCAAGTTGGGCTTCATGTGTCCGACTCCCAGTTGAGCTTCGTGGGTTTGATTCCTTGTTGAGCTTCGTGTGTCCGATTCCCAGTTGAGCTTCATGGGTCCGATTCCCAGTTGAGCTTCATGGGTCCGATTCCCAGTTGAACTTCATGGGTTCGATTCCTAGATGACCTTCGTGGGTCCGATTCCCAGTTGAGCTTTATAGGTTCGATTCCTAGTTGAGCTTCCTGGGTCCTTGTGGTCACTTGTGTTACGAACATCAGACAGACACAAGAATCACACATGTAATATGTATTCAAAAACATATTCACCACCCAAACCCAGAACAAGTACAAATATGATCATATAAATATTTGTCGTGGGTGGGATCGAACCCAGGACCCTCGGCGCACAAGATAAGAATACCACCTGTGCTATCCGGTCCGTTAAACATTAAAACGTTGTGGAAGACCTATTCTTAGAACTTCTACCGGGGTCAGCGCTAACAAACCACCCCCGGTCAGATCGATCGGGGACGATCACGCTAAATCGGGGTCATCGCCGCGGGGCACGTAAGTGAATACGAAATTCATTGAGTTCCTCACTAATGTGGCGTTGGAATTGACGTCTGCGTAGTCCATCATTATAGTCGTCCGAATAAATACCCTTATCGTATTGTCATCAGGTTGAGACGAATACAGTCCCGTGAAGGTGCGAACTTGGAGTACCTGAAGAACGTGGTGATGGCATACCTGCTGTCCACAGACTATGCGGGAAGGAAACACATGTTCAACGCAATAGCTGCTGTACTGCACTTCACTACTAATGAGAAGAACATGGTATTGGCTACTCTGTGAAAACTGCGGTACATAGACACCCAATGATAGTACTAAAAAACAGATTAATCTAGGCAAATCTGTCAAAATGTTTCGGTTATCGAAATTTATTTATTTATTGTATTAGGTATATGAAATATAATCACAGTGCAATAAAAGTTTACTCTTAAAATCTACGGAATTTTGGCAGGTCGTCTGAATAGCATGACAAGCCTTAGCACTTAATTTTAAAAAGCCTATATAAATAAATTAATAATTTTCACAACATTTAAAAAAATTGCCTGATTCCTAACAGATAATTATACATAATTTCCAAACCCGTCTATATAATAAAGACATAAATTACAATTAATTAACAATATAAACTTAAATAGATTACTAATAATAGAGAAAATAGGAAAACAAAATGCTAACATAACAGACATCTTAAGAAGGGAAAAGAAGGGCTACATTCCACTTAGTGAAGTTTTCATCTATCATTTCTATTAAAGTCACTCAACATCTCATGCATTGATATGACTTTCAGATAAGTCGCTTAAAGCACCCGTGTAACAAACAACAATTTAAAATTAAAATTAAAACAGTTATTGCATAAATGTGCCTGTAACAGACGGTGACATGAACACAACAAGTGTATACCAATTTTTAATAATAGGTAATTAAATGTACAATATTATTTTACATTCATATAATATAGTTAGATACATGGTGTGAATTATTATGATAAATTTCAAAATAGTTATATTATTTCATTCCTTTTATATATTTAGGTCATTTTAATGCTATAGAGTACGGCCTGACCAAAATAAAGTTAAATAGGATGTTTTTATTACTAACTAGCTGTGCCCGCGACTTCGTCCGCGTGGAATAGTTTTTTAAACTACCATACTCCTTTACCTTAACCTATATAAACTTTGAATGTCATGTTTATTTATAACCAATCAAAGGCTTGAAAAATAAGTTTGGTTTCTAGCTCTAAAAATAACGATACTGCCAAACATATTTTCGTCCCCCCTTTCGACCCCTTACAACCGTTATATCGAATTAAAAAATAGCCTATGTCCTTTCTCAGGGTCTAAAGATTGTCTGTGCCAAATTTTATCATAATTGGTTGAGAGGTTTAAGCGGGAAAGCGTAACAAACAGACAGAGTTACTTTCGCATTTATAATATTAGTAGGGAAGTAGGGATTTATTTCTACATTTTAAGTTTTGTGTATCTTATTATCGGTCTTATGAAATAATGTTTAACTTAATATTACACTATGTACAGGATATACTCCATACGCTATGTACTACGCTATATAGGTACTACGCTATATACTACGCTATGTACTACGCTATGTACTACGCTGTCTACTACGCTATATACTGCACTAACGCTTACTATACTATGTACTAGACTATATACATAGAATATAACAAATATTCGTCATATAAATATTTGTGTTTAACCTCCTTTTGGCGTACAAGATCGGAACACTACCGAATGGGCCGCCGGCCCGTCATATATAACACTCTTTAGATGCAAGGAATTGACTTCAAAATTTACTGTGAAATTTTGACAAATTTGTGTAGTTTAATATTTTGCTTTGTGTACATTTGTTGGCATAATGAACGGCCATTTGGAATGTGGTCTGTAAATAAATTTTATAATATTGTAAATGCATCTAGGATGTGTCTCGCCAGAAGTGTAGGACTGATTAAAATTTGAGATAGCATATAAGTTTTGTGACAAACGTAAATATAAATCTTCCTTACATTCTATTTTAGACAGAGATTCCTATTTTATTTTGAAAATGGAATATAGAGTATGTTTTTCATTAAAGATGTATCTTTTTAATGGTGAAAGATTGTGAAGTGATTTTAAATCGTTAGAGGTTTTAGTTTACTCGTTTAATAATGCACATGAAGTAAAAATTAATAAATGCACATCAAATTGTTCACATAAACGAAGTCTTGTTGTATTAGTTATTTTCTTATGAGTTATTTTATTGTTTTATTATTTTAACTATACTTATTTTTTATTTCACTTGTCGTTATATTTTGGAATCTATTCTTTGTGAATTAAAACTAATGTGTTACTTTGATGTATGGACCTATATTATGGTGAAGTTTCATTAAAATTGTATTGGTTGGTTTTGCATGATAGAGTTACAAACATACATCCATGAATTTAGTATGATTAAAAAGTGGCAATAAAGTAATTCTGCTTATAACTGCTAATATAAGAGTAAAGTTATAAATATGTATGTACATATCGACGAACATAAGTTCATTTCTCGTTGTAGACAATATGCAGATTTACAGGAAGAATAAAATAGAAAACTAAAACAATTAATTCGTTATATCTTTATTCTTTGAAAAGCTATTTTTAAATATGTTTAAGTTGTTTTTAGCGAAGATCTTTGAAATTAAATCCAATCCTATTCAATATTAACAAAATGCAGAATTAAATAAATACAAAAATTGTCATCTATACATCCTTTACGCCAAATGAATTTCTGACCGTCGATCCACAGTAGACAGTCCACTCAACTTTTTCGCAAGATAGTTACAAACATCTGTACACACATTTTGACAAACATGGCGACCGTTTGTAATATTATCGGTGTGTTGTATTTAGTGAACAAATCCTGGGCTATTTGACTTCACTGAAATAGTTATAATGTTAATTTTAGAATACGTTCGACGTTTTGTTAATAGAAAAATGCTGAATTATATTTAAGATAATATTCTTATTTATTATTTTATTTAATACTGTCTTAATAACTTAGATAAAAATAGATTTGTATGAAATGTATGATATCACAGGTGATATCATGGGTTTCGTAGTTGGAATACATATATTTATTGATAGAAATTAATTTGACTGACATGTTTTGTGAGTCAGTCAATTTCTCTAGCCAATATCCAGAAATTGAATGTTAGATCCATTATTGTAAAATAGGGTACAGGACCATCGCTCTAGATTATATTGAAGTGTTAGAGAACTGTAAAATGTAGTTCACATATTTGTAATGTATATAAAAATATAATTAATAAATTTAACGTGTAATATCTTATATTTATATAAAATGTAATACATATATAATATTTTAGAATAATTCTCATAGATTTATTTCAATATAAAATAAAGTGATATTAAAATTAGTGAAGTCAAGTTCAAAAAACATGTTAATTAGATTTATAGATGTGAAGAAAACTTGCGAGTAACTGTAGATTTAATTATATTCTCTGATTTTGTATATGTATTTTACTTTTGCATTGTGGGAAAAGGGAGTCCAAAAAGACAGTTTATTTCTTAGAAATGCTTGATTGAAACTGCTTATTAATGAGCAGTTTTTCAGGCGCCCTGCGTGTTCCTCAAGCGCTTCTGGTTCAGATAGAGACTGACTGAAATTATTCAAGGGGCCTTCTAAATTCGAACATCGGATTGAGTTGTAAATAAAAAACGTTATATGAACAAATACATTGTTTGAATATAGGACGTGGGCCTTTTTATATTTACATGACAAAGTAAATTTCGTTATATTATTATTTTTTACTTGAGGGGCCCATTGGCGCACATGGTAGTGATCCTATCTTATGCGCCAAGGGTCAAAGGTTCGATCCCCATCCGGTAAAAACATTTATATGATATTTGTTTTTTTTTGTGTCTGGGTGTTAAAATTTATGATTTATTTTTTAAGTCCAGGAACAAACAATCCTCGCGTCACTGCCGCCTATACATGCTCGTATCTCAAGGATACGACTAGCGCGTCGCCAACCTTGTGACTTGAAGATATTATGACACATTACCTAGTAATTTCACTGCCTCTCTCACCCTTCAAACTGGAACATAGCAATGCGAACACAGTAGCTATCAAACACGGTCGAAATAGCTGAGAGTCAGGTACCAATACAGGCGACCTTTGTATTAGGTCTTCATGTAAAATGTTTAACGACTTGTTTGGATAAATAGTTTAATTATCGACCAAATCTGTGTCGCATTCAACTATTACTAGTACTTCATAATAAATTCATATAATTCATTAAGTTTTGTAATACTCATCGGCCTACCAGCGGGAATTCGCGGCCGGTGAGGTCCGTTGTCGGATCCGGGCACAAGCCCGAGACCGCAACCTCCTGAAGGGCATCGATGAAAAACATCAATTCCCTGATGAGGACAACCCTGCTAAGACCTGGATGACCCTAGCCACGAGCGGTGGGTCACCACGAACAAGCCAGCCCCCACGAAACCGTCCCCAGGAGCCAGGAGTTCCCATAGCGCGTTCATACAAACGCCTAGAAATTATAACGTCTAGGAATGAATTAACTATATACATACATTAACTTTTTTCGATTCATGTGTATGTGTATAGACTAACTAAACTTGTTTAGGTCTAATAAAGAGGTTTTAACTTAAATAGTAATATTTTTTTATTAAACAGCGCCATCTTGAAACTATTCGCCAAAACTTTCACTATCGTTCTTAGCCGTCTTGGAAACCTCCCCTTTTTAGCACTGGCCATCTATTTTACGCACTGAAATCATAGATGTCGCTAAAACGAACAAAACATTTTTCTTTACGAAATATTAAACATTCCTGAACATATAAATAAGAAACTGTATTCAAAAATTGTCTTCTGTGTATTTCAATTGTACATTAAATCATTAAATTCTTGGATACTTTCAAAATTAAATATTTAAATTTCATAATTAATATACCTAAAGTTTTCGAGTTAAATATAACACTAGCCATTAATCATTATGTAAGGATAAGAACAACAGTAATTTTTAGATATTAAAATATATAGGTAGTGTTTTATTTATGATTTAATGTGAAAGTGCGAAGCAGACAATATCGTCGCCATAATATTACCAGCCACTGTAAGTCCACAGCTGGACATAGCCATCCCCTCAGCAATCGTTTTGGCAATTGTAGAGCTTGGCTTCGCGAGGGGGATGCCGCTGCCTAACCCCGCCGTGTGCATTCTAGCTTCACCGTTATGGATGGATATACTGTCGGTTCTATCGTCTGTATGTTCTGCCGTTCCAAACACGTATCTTGTAAAAAATAGGTCTGAAAATAATTGCTTGGAGATAAAAGGTTGTAAAAAATTAACGCCTACTGCCTTTTAGGGTTAGTACAGATTAGAGAGGATTACGTTGATCTTGACCTAGACGTCTTTTCATGTCCTTGCTAAACATTTAATGCTAAAAAGTAATTTTTAGCAGTACCGGCAGAGTAGAATAGAACCTTCTCCAGTACTAGGTGTTGTAAGAGGTACCGACAGATGGCGGTACATCCATCCGAAAAACACCGTGTAACTCAACTGCGGGGATGGGATATTATTAATTCATCATACCAGGCATTGAAAGTACACTGCTGGACATAGGCCTCCCCAAGAACGGGGGTATGTTGCCCATTATTGCCGCGCTGGGCAAGCGTGTTGGCAATCGCAGAGCGCAGCTTTCGCGACGGGGAAGCTGCCCATCCCCACCCTGTAAATTTGAGCAGACGTTTTTGCATGGTTGTACTGCCATATGTCGGTTCTGGTACCTTAGTCGCCTTTTACGACACCTGGTACAGAGGGAGGTACTATTCTACTCTGCCGGTACCTGACGGCTATATATTATTGATATTATTTATTTATTATTATATTAATGACATGTTAATATTATTAGTTTTTCTAATTTCTTCTGTCGCAAGATATCTTTGTTCAATTTGTTTCTGAATTCCACTATCAATCGCAAAGGTTTATTCCCATGAGTCCACCTGGAAATATGATAATAGCATTGCATGTATTAAAACGCCTACGAACCACACAGCAGACTCGTAAAATTTTTTACGAGCGCGTACGCATCGCAATCACTCTGAGAGACGGGGGCCGAGAATTATCGCTCCTTTTTACAAGGCGAGTAAAATGTGTGATGTGCGTGTCTCTAGGCAGCTGACAGTCAGGCGGTTATAGCAGGTGGGGATTTCTGCTTCAAACCTTCATTTCTGGTATAGACTTTTAATGGAGACATGTTTTGTAAGAGTGTGTATGTTTGTTACTGAATGCATTTTGATGAAACTTTACAATAACATAGCTTATAGATTAAAAAAAACACAAAGGCTTTGCTTTCTAAAGATTTATTGAAATATAACGATAAGTGTAGTCTTCCTAAAGTTGAAGTGTATGTTGTAACACCAAAAAAGGCTTTTTAAAATAGGCATATAAAAATTTGTACGGTACTCATAAAAAAAGCTTTATAATTTTTATCTGACGGTTTGAGCGAAACTTTGGAACGGCTGAACCGATTTTAACGGTGATATCACTGGCGGATAGTTATGTTTACAAATAATTCAGTCTGCTGTCCAAGAAATTGAGAGTTTGCCCATTATTGCCACCCTGGTGGTAGTGTGACAATCGCTAGAACAAAGTGTAGATTCGCAACGGTGAAACTGCTGCCCATACTCGCCCTGTTATATTTATCTGATTTGATTTGGGACTCGAAATCATCCAGGCCACCACTTGAATGCTTTCACAAAAATTCAATCAAAATCACAGATTTGTGAACACATCCAGAGCGCCATCAAAACATACAAAAAATACATTTAAATTGGCCCAGCCGTTTAGGAGGAGTTCAGTGACATATACACGTACAGTAGAATTATAAATATCATTATATCAGTGATCTAAAGTTCTCTGTTGGACACGACATAGACCTCCACAAGATTGGTCGATATTTACCCATAATTGCCGCGCTGGGCAGCCACGCCTGCAATCGCAAAGCGCATCACTTCGTGACGAGAACACTGCTGCCTACCCCCGCACTGTAGTATTAAAGCTACGCTGATTCGGATGGATATACCGCCATCTGTCGGTTCCGGTACTTCAGTCGTCTTACGACATCTGGTACGGAGAGTACTATTCTACTCTGCCGGTACAATGGAGTACATAAATATGGTAAAAAAAAAAATTGCGCTAACACCTGCATTCTCGTTAACTACAAACAGTCCACCTGCTTAAAGAAAAATAACATTTAGGTCATTTCAGAACCCTTCCTCCGACCCTGAAATTAATTTCAGTGCAGTGTCTCGTGTAGGGCCTCTTTAATTAAAATGAAACTTGCGATAACATCGTAACCTGCGATTAGGGTGGCCACGATTGGTGGCTGCACCCACTTGCCAGAATTTCATCTGTTATAATTGGTGACAGACTTCTGCCACCAATGGTGCGCTCTGCAAATGCTAACACGCTTGCTTAGCGCGGCAATTATGGGCAAATTTCCCCTTTCTGGGGAAACCTATGTTCAGCAGTGGACTGTGGACAGTCCAATGGCTGATATAATGACGATTAGTTATTTTATTTGTGATGCCTCTGCAGTCTAGCGATTTATTTTCGAGTCATGATAATGTATGAGAAGTTGTGTAAAATCCTGAATCACCCTATCAAATATCGGATGGTACTTATACATGCCGTAATCTACTGCCCTCTCTACCTGGCTCGAAATATCTTTTCTGAAATTAATTTCAAATATAATGATCTAACAGCCGGAGGCAAAGTAGAATACTACTTCCCACTGCACCAGGTGTCGTAAGAGGCGACTAGGTACGAAAACTGGCAGATCCATCCGGAATAGTGCAGCCCAAATGCACATGGCAGCATCCCTGTCGCGAATGCTGCGATTGCCATCACACATGCCTAGCGCGGCAATTATGGGCAAAAATCCTCCTTTCTTGGAGAGGCATATGTCCAGTTGTGGACTTTCAATGACTGACTGATGATCACACAAATATTTATCTATAATTTTAATACCTTCATATAATTCTACTGTGTGTGTGTATGTCACAAAATCCTCCTAAAGCACTAGACCGATTTGAATGATTATTTTTGTTTGCGTTAGGGTAGCGCCCTAAATGGTTTAAATTTACAAAATGGCCTTTGTATTTTTGTTAAAGCATTCAAGTCGCGCCCTGGATGGTTTAGATTGACAAATCAGCTAGGCAGGTGGCGTTACAGTCGGTATCTAAATGGAATAAGAGCGCTTTAGAATACTTTTTTCTTTAGCTGGTGATACGTGGTGTCCGCCTTCAACTAATAATGCTCTTGATTGAGGTTAAAGACAGGTCGAGCTTTTAGGGAAAAGTCCGGACAATAAAAT
Organism: Heortia vitessoides; assembly: GCA_020976665.1. Lineage (NCBI taxonomy): Eukaryota > Metazoa > Arthropoda > Insecta > Lepidoptera > Crambidae > Heortia > Heortia vitessoides. The sequence continues at coordinate 1,660,853 of JACJUM010002543.1, forward strand.
CCGATTCCGGCTTTCATGTTTTATGTTGGCAACCCTACGAGCGTAGTTCGCGAGAGCTCACTCGCTCTTATGTATCCAGCGTAATGAACTACACATTTACAGCTGAAAGCTGTTTAGCGAAATAACTCTTGGTAATGTCATTTTTATTGTTATCATGAATAGATAAAATTAAGCACTTATTTTTATTCTCACAAATAAAACATACATGACAATTGTATTTAAATTCCGAAACCAAATATAATGAATCAGGAAGTTTCGTACTGATAGATGACTACATATAACAGGGCGGAGGTGGGCATATCCACCACGATGCACTGGCACTTGGCCAGCAAGGCAATTCCATTAATACACTTATAATTGGCAGTTAAAATTATGAGTGTTTTATTAAAATCTATAGTACTAATAATAATAATTTCACTCTACGTCTCATACTGACCTGACTCCGAGATAAGTCACATCTCCTAGGTAAGTGTATGTATTTTAGAACCATTCCTAGGGATGGTAGGGTTTCCTATTCCTAAAGCAAAGCCACGCTCCACGATTACCACCATGCTTGTCCAGCGAGGCTATTAGGTCTGTGCCTGCTTGTCTCACAAATTAACATCATTTATTGCATCATAATTGTAGTGCGCTCATCATTAAGCCTTTTATGTATTAAATATTTAGGGCAAAATAATCATCTAAATATTATCATCTCTGTAACTCCGCACCATTCTCTAATATGTAATCGTTATTAATAACAATTAGTTAAGATTATTTATGTTTAAATTTTATTAACCACTCGCTTTACATCTGTTGTACAAGAAACACATTACACGCGCTAGTGTCTGAAACTAAGTTTTATTTATTTTGTCAACTCCTTAAGGAAGAAGCCCTCTCACTTCCAGGCTACGTCCACTAGGTCACTGGTGTTAAGGTGAAATGCCCTACCATGTTACACAATCTCCCGGGGATACCTATGACCGGCGGCGGATGTTGTGTGGGTGATATAATTTATGTCATTCTCAACTTTTTTCTATTTTAATTGAATTTTTTATTCCAAAATCATTATATTTTCTAAGGTTTCTTTAGAGGTAGACCTTAAAAGGTTGCCAAATAATTATATTCCGGTTTGAAGGTTGAGAGAGGCAGTAAAATTACTGGGTATTTATTTATTTTTAGTTTACATAATTTTAAGGTTGTCCCAAATACACAACTATGAAGTAGTAATAAAGATAACAATTTTCAACATCGAGCTTAATTATTAATGATTGACGTTGATGAGACATGAGAAGTGCGTTAAGTGCCTGCTGCATGCGGCATAAAGGTGATTGCGCACGTGTAGTCACACAATATCTACAAGTCACAAGGCAACGCACCAGTGATGATATCCTTCTGATATTACGAGCGTCTATATGCTGTATTGATATGATTGACGCGGATAGACCTGACTCCGAGATAAGTCACGTCTTGTGGGTATGTATTTTACAACCATTCCTAGGGATGGTAGGGTTTCCTATTCCTGAAGCAAAGCTACGCTCAGTGATGGCCACTATGTTTTTCCGGCGTGTCTATTAAGTCAAATGCCCTACAAATTAACGATCTTCCGGGGATAAGTAAGACCAGCGGTGGATGTTGTATTTCTAAATCTTTCTATTCCTTAAAAAATTTTACAATCATAGTAGCTCACATGAGGTAGACCTTAAAATGGTTGCCAAATAGTTGTGTTCCAGTTTGAAGGGTGAGAAAGGAAAAGAAGGCTGTGAAATTATTGGGTAATGTACAAGTCACAATATCTACAAGTATTTACAAGGCAACGCGCCTGTGATGTTATTTTTCTGATATTACGAGCGTCTATATTGCCGTGAGAAACCGGCAGAGTAGAATAGTACCTCCCACTGCACCAAGTGTCTTAAGAGGCGACTGAGGTATGGGCGGCAATGGGCAGCAGCACCCCCGTTGCGATAGCTGCGCTCTGCGATTGCTAACAGGCTTGCCCAGCGCGGCAATTATGGGCAAGAAACCGCCTTTCTTGGAGAGGCCTCTGTCGAGTAGTGTACTTCTAATAGCTGATATAATGGTAGGCAGCGGTGATATTTTGCTATCACGCTATATACATAAACAACGACATCCAAAAACTATTGACATTAGCAACTAACTGAAGCAGAATTTAATCCACGTTCATTCCAAAAACCGGTAAAAATCTGATTGCTCAGCGCAAATCTCTGCCAAACGTATCGGGCAGTTTCTTGGCACTCGCATTTAATTACCGTGACCGCACGACTCGCGCTTGGCGACAAAAACCGCCAATTGCCGCTGTAATTGTGACAATTTGTGAATTGCTCGCAAAAAACTGCATTTGGCCCGCTAGCAACTCGCTAGCGCGGTTCGTTTTATGTTTTAGCGAATTGGTTATGCATGTATATATCTATATATGTATGCATGTGTACATCATTGTCATCACATCAGCTTTTGGAAGGCCACAGTTGATCATAGACCTCCCCAAGAAAGGTGATCATAGGCTCCATTAATTTCCCAATAATTACCGCGCTGGGCAAGCGTGAAATGCTGCTGCCCATCTTTTGTGGTGGAGCTACCTTGTTTCGAATGGATATACCACCATCTGTCGGTTCTGGTACCTTAGTCGCCTCTCCAACACCTGGTACAAACAGGGGTACTATGCTGCTATGCGGGTACCACAAGGACTATATGAATGTATGGATGTTTTTATTTTAAGTATTTATTGCCGTGAAGTACCGGCAGAATAGAATGGTACCTCCCCACTGCTTCAGGTGTCGTAAGAGGCGACGAAGTAGATGGGCAGCAGCATCCCCATCGCGACAGCTGTGCTCTGTTAACACGCATGTCCAGCACGGCAATTATGGGCAAAAATAAACTACTTTCTTGTTTTTTTTTTAATTTACTGCGACCACAAACAAGTTTACAATACTAACGTAATCTAAAACTTACGACTAATATCATATAAATCATTGTAAACCCAACTTAGCAGGTCAAATACTACATTTAGGAGTTACATATGGCAATACCTGTGTAATACAGTTGTACAGCAATGTAAAAAAAAAATTAAAATCAAGAAAATACCTATGTATGCAATTGCTAAGAATGTAAGGTACGATAAGAATAGTATAAGTATCAGTGTGTGCATCCACTATATACGATAAGTAAACAAGATATAGACCGACTTATATGCGTGTATGCGTGTGCGTATTTGTGTGTGTTTATGTATAGGCAAGTGTTTGATTGCGTGTGTGTGTTGTCACTTTCATTGATGCTGTTAATGATTTAATAGTTTCTTTCTTAAATGATGATTTATTTCTTGGAGAGGCTTATGTCCAGCAGTGGACTTCCAATGGCTGGTATGATGGTGATGAAAGGTTGCCTGTAAGAGATTTCAATTAGCGATAAGGGCAAAATTTCGTGTTTTAGTGATGTTCTTGTGTTGATTTTATTGGTATACAATAATGAGTTAATAAATATTTTGATATACTTCAGTAAAACGTTCAACGGAATAGACATTCAGGTTGAAGACAAACAAATTCAATGGCTTCGTAGATTTTCACGCAGCCTAATTTATGTTAACGAATCATCACCATCATATAAACCATATATTAATGGTGGCGCAGATTGTAGTATCCTGCCTTAAACGCCAATGGCCGTGGGTTCGATTCCCACCCAGGACGAATATTAATGATGATATTTATGTTCGTTCAGTGTCTGTCTGTTCAAAATATGTTTATAAGTATTATGTTTGTTATTCCTCTGTTGTTTTGTGTCCGTACCACTAGTGCTTTAAGCGACTTACCTCGGAGTCAGGTCAATGTATATGATGTTGTGTGTGTGTGTGTTATTTTATATTATGAAGTAAGCAAACAAGTATACGGTCCGTTTAATGGTAAACGTGACCGCAGCCTATATATGCTAGTGCCATCATAAAGATATCACTAGCGTGTCGCCAACCCTGTGATCTGAAGATACTATGTCACATTTACCCAGTAATTTCACTGACATTCCCTCACCCTTAAAACCGGAGCCAAACAGCAATGCGAACATTGCTATTTGGCGGTAAAAATAGGTAAGTGTGAGGTACCAACGCAGACGGTCTTTTTATGAGGTCTACCAATATTTTATTTCAATTTAATTTTCTCAACATCTCATACATTATCCTGACTCCATGATAAGTTGCTTAAAGCATTTGTGTTACGGACGCTAAACAACAGAGGAATCACAAATATAATACTTAAATACATATATTTAACACCCAGACACAGAAAAAACATAAATATCATCATATAAATATTTGATCTAGGTGGGAATCGAACCCACGTCTTCTAGCGCACAAGATAAGATCACTACCATCTGCGCCATCAGGCCCGCCAAATTTAATTAAATTAAATCAAACTAACTATTAATTATTAATAGGACAGGTAAACTGGATTGTTGAAAGGTGCGTTGTCAGCCTTCAGATGTCACCCGGCGTGGTGCGAGCGAAGACACGATAATACCAAGCCGTGTTAACACCCGCCGCGATTATTTGGCGACGAGCCACACGGACTGGCTATATCACACTGTCACGCGGCCGCTATCTTTAATGTTATTTGAGAATAGTTCGGAGGCGATTCAGGTATATTATAGGCTTTTGAGCGTGACAACTACGCGACTAGTTTACACGTATTTCGTTGTATATTACGTAACTAGTTTGCGGATGATTTTGATGTTGCGATTTAATATTTAAATGTCAAACTGATTATTTTGAACAATTAGGCATCTGAATATTTTTTTTTATATTTCTGAAAAAATCCCTCCTGATAATCTTTATATAGACATTATTAGAAGTTGTATGAAATTTGAAATAAATCCTATGTATTTATGACCATTTGTTTTATCAGACCAGGCCGACACAAACATACAGTCGGCGTGATAGTAAGAGTCTCGGCAGCCTATAGACGCTCGTAATGTGGCTCTACTTAATGTTGTTTGAGAATGATTCGGCGGCGTTTCAGGTATATATGGAGGCTTTTGAGCGTGACAACTACGCGACTGGTTTACATGTATTCAGTTGTTTATTTCGTAACTAGTTAGCGCACGATTCTGTGTGAGACGATTGAATATTTAATATTTTGATATAAAACACAACTTCCAAACAATCAGTTCCAAAAAATGAACTCTAATTGTTCCAAATTGGAACAATTAGAGTTCATTTTTACGTATATCTGTCAATTTGGCTATAGATTTTAATATTCATATACTATTGACTATACATTTAGAGAGATAGTATACAATTTGAAATAAATAAAATAAAAATAGCCGAGGGGAATCGGTGGAGTAGAATTGTACCTCTCTCAGTGCCAGGTGTCGTAATTGGCGAGGTACCGGAACCAACAGATGGCGGTATATCCACCCGAAACAGCACAGCTTTTATACTATAGGATGAGGAAGAGAAGCCACATCCTCATCGTGAATTTGCGCTCTGCAATTGCCACACTTGCCCAGCGCGGAAATTATCGGCAAAAATCCCCCTATCTTGGGGAGGCCTCTGTCTAACAGCGGGTTTTATGTGGCTGATATGATGATATTTTATTAGACCAGGTCAACAAGCAAGCATACAGTCCGCGTGATAATATGTCACAGCAGCCTATTGACCTTCGTAATATCACAAAGATATCATAAGCGCGTTGTCAACCTTTTGACTTGTAGACATTGTGCCATATTACCCAGTAATTTCACTGCATTTCTCAATCTTCAAGCGGGAACACTCCTATTTGGCGGTAGAAATAGGTGTGGGAAAGGTACTAATACAACGACCTTTATATGGGGTCTGTATTCCGTAGTAAAAAGTTATGTCGAGCGCTCTGTAAAAGATATTGTAGAAATGCCACATTTTTCTTCGATATAACGTAGCTCAAACACTATATTCTAAACTATAAAATACCTCTGTGCCATATATAATCGAAATGTGCTCTATAACTATGAAAGCGACACAAACAAAAAGACATATATTCGCATGAATGATATTAATACAAAATTACCTCCAAAGGCATTTACGGAATTAGTAAACACAATTACTAATAGGACAGGTGAACTGAATTGTTGAAAGGTTTAATATCGTTGTCAGCCATCAGATGGCACCCGCCGGCAAGCAAGCGAAGACACGATAATACCAAGCCGTGTTAACACTCGCCGCGGTTATTTGGCGGTGAGCCACACGGACTGGCTATATCACACTGTCACGCGGTCGCTCTCCGTAATGTTATTTGAAAATATAATGCTATGTAGACGGTGGGCGTGACAACTCCGCGGTGATTTTGCGCGGCTTGACTATCGCTTCGTGATCTTGTTGGCTATTACCTTATTTATTTATTTATTAACTATAATTGCTAGCTAACTAAAAAAACTAATATGGCAAGGAATGCTGATAACACAAAACCTATCTTTCTTCGACACTATTGTTATTGTTATAGTCCTTGTAATATAGCTTCAGTAGAAGAATCACTTTGTCTTAGTTTTTAGTTGATTTTATATAGTATGCATTCTATATGAAACTTTTTTAACGTTTTTTTTATTAGACTTCATTTCTTATATTAAACGACAGAGTAGCCTATAGTCTCTCGTAATATCAAAAAGTTATAACTAGTACGTTGTCAATCTTGTAACTTGAAGATTTACCCAGCCACATTTACCCAGTAATATCACTGCCTCTCTCAAACCGAAATACATGCCCCCTACGCTACCTGATAAAGAAGGAGGTACTATTTTAGTTTATACTTGTAGTGGTACCCCAAGGTGAATAAAAACAATTAGTAATTTTTCAATTAATGCGTTGTACATGAAATTTTAACATATTCACAATTTTAATTTTTATAATTTATATTAACAAGAAACTAAAATTAAAATCACACTTGTAATAAAGCGTTAAGATTTAACATTATTGTTAAATTAAAATAAGATGTAAAGTATATATTTTGAAATGTAATAATTTCCAATGGATATTATGATTTTGTATGACGTCAGTGTGCTAATGATAATATGGCGCATGTTAGCACTCGGTTCGACCGCGAGTCACACAAACCCGTTATCCGGAACTATTAAGGGGCCTTCTCTAATAAGTTGGTGAACTTTTATACAAACTTTGCACAAATTATTTTAATGGTATTTCATGATTTTCAATAAAGAATCTTTTACTAAATTTCATTTGAAACACTCCAAAGACTATGCATTTTTTTATACTAATCTTTCACCCCCGTTTAACCCCCTTAGGGGGTTAATTTTGAAAAATCCTTTCATAGAACCCTTTTAAAGAACCCTTGTGCAAAATTTCAAGTTTTAAACCCTTGTAAGTTAGGCCCTACGTTGAAATGTCAGCCAGTTATCTTCTCCATTTATAAAATAGATTGAACAAAGTAAATTATAATATGGCGTCGGTGTGCTGGTGAAGATGAGATAACCGGGCGCGTGTTAGCACTCCGCGGTTTGGCCGCGAGCCACACGAACACTGTATCTTTGCATTTACTAATAATGTTTCAATTGATCTTTACATAATGTGCTCAATGGCTTCTTTATTGAGCCATCTATCGCTTTGTATTTAATTATCCATCGGAATTTCTTGATATGTGCATAACTATGATTTTCTTTATCATTTTACTAGCAGTTTTACCCGCCTAGTCTCCTTTCTTGGCTGCCTGAGCCTAGGTCGAGCCTTTAAAGGCGCCTTCGAGCGATCGCCGTCGATTCCGCTCAGATCCCGCTAACCTTGCAGGTGCAACCATAGCTAAACGCGCGGTCGCAGCCGCGAGGAATGCAGGCTAGTCACGGGCATGAGACCTCTCTATGAGAGGCCCCGCCCTCTTTTTTCAGTGGCGCTGGAATTGACGCCTGAGTGAGTCCTGCAATAGGTCAAAAAATACATAATATAAAATAGTTATATCCTTCTTTAGGCCGTAGTGACGCTTACTGGACCGTATATTTTGACCTGATACAAAAAAACAGCAATCATGGTAGAAACAGACCCGGGTGCTTCCTACATTTATAAGATTCTCACTACCTCATGTATATCACGTAATTGCACTATCACAGCGTGTTATGTGGGGTATATTTTCGCCAAAAACTCCTCTGTGAAAATACCAGTTAGTTCTCTGACATTTTACCGTCCCCCACCGTGTGGCTACCAGCCAAATCGGCTTGTCTCGCGCGTGTTGAGGCGACACGTCATTGCACTATCGTTGCGTGTAATGAGGGCATGTAACGTAGTATGCGACCTATCATCGGCTTATTGTTGCCTGGCGGCTAGCTTAGTGAGATTATTGTGATGTTTGAACATTGTTTAGTACCTATCGTAGGCTCTTATATTATGAGAGTTAAATTATTTATTTAATGTATTTATTATACAACAAAGGTTATTGGTTAAGTCGAAAATCCACCTTATATGAAAACAGTGATGTGAGGTACCGGCAAGCCATGAGGTACCGGTAGAGTAGAATAGCACCTCCCCCTGTACCAGGTATCGTAAGAGTAGACTAAGGTACCGGGACCGACAGATGTCGGTATATCCTTTCAGAACAGTGTAGCTCAAACACACGATCGATTGCCCAGCTCGGCAATTATTATGGGTAAAATTCCCCCTTTCTTGGGGATGCCTATGTCCAGCAGTGGACTTCCAATGGCTGATTCGGTGATGATAATTACAGTGTTTGGATCAATTTCCTCAATACCAAGACTCTGCAAATAAGTTAATGAGTACAGTGGCCTACTGGATATATAAAAGAAGACCTTAGTAAGCATTTATAGTTGTTCTTTGTATATGTGAGTATATGTAATATGTAAATGTGTGTATTTGTAATAAGTTGCTCTTCTTTTGTTTTATTTTCTTTGGTTACTTTTTTAGCTGTATATAAGAATTTGTAGCTCGCACTTAGAGGGCTTTTTGTTTTAGATGTACCTATAAGTGTTTGTTACACCTTCTAATATAGCGCAGTGGTTTATTTTTTAAAGTGTAAGTGTAAACAAACTGTGGTGAGCCAAGTAAATAAATAGATAAAATTAAGCATTTAAATGGTCACACTGAAGAGTGGGTATTTTTATATCATTAAAATGGCAACTTTTTCTTGACTGGATGGATAACTTTACTGTACACCGAAAAAAGGCAACAATTCTGAAATAAAGATTTACCAGAACGTGTGGATTTTATATTTAAATAATATAGATTACAGCATAGAATACCCACAACATCTCATACGTGGTAAGTCGCTTAAAGCCCTTGTTTTACAGACAGTAAAATTAACTTAACACCCAGACACAGAACAAACATAAATATCATCATATAAATATTTGTTCTGGGTGGGACTCGAACGCAAGACCTTTGGCGCACAAGATAGGATCACCATCTATCTGCGCCATCCGTCCCGTCAAAGATTTGTGACAGACTTTGTATTGTTTTTGGTAGGTTAATATATTTTAGGGAATATATACAAGAAAAAGCTGGATATTTTTCTAGTAAAAATTACCTTTAATATCATTCAGTATTTTTGTACGCATAAAACCTTTTCCCTTAGCTCAGTTTTTATTTTTAAACGACTTGAAAAAAGGAGGTGGATTTTTTGTATGTATGTTTCTCGATATATCCGAGAATTGAAAACCAAATTTGAAAATTGTATTACGGAACCTAAAGCGGGCTAGAAAAGGTCGAACACTACGTTGTTGATGATGATATAATCAAAATAAAAAAACATCTGTCGGTAAAGAATATAAAGTTTTCTGTAAAGATATATTCTAGCAGCAAGCTACCTATTATTTGTAATGCAATAGTCAAATCAACAAACGATTTTACAATAGTTAGCTTTTTTTAAATATTTTTATCCAACATACAACGTTAACGTTAACATTTAACGTTAGGTGTCAAAATGTCATACGCAGACTCCTCCGTGCTACAACAAAATATGGCGCATTAATATCGTGTTTAACAAAATTCTGGATTCGCCCGTTTCTTCAACGGTGGAAACTTTTATGACGCAATTTTAGATAAAGTTAGACATAACACAGCCGTGAGGTACCGGCAGAGTAGAATAGTACCTTCCCCTGTAACATGTGTCGTAAGAGGCGACCAACATACCAGAACTGAAACAGTGTTGCACAAAGCACTGAGCGGGGATGGGTAGCAGCATCCTTATTGCATACGCTACAGTCTGCGATTTTTAATTACCGCACTGGGCATGCGTGTTGGCAATCACTAAGCGCAGCTTTCGCGAAGGGGACGCTACTGCCCTTCCCGCCACAGCGCGGCATTGGACAGTGTAGCTCAAATGCACAGCATGCCTACACTACAGCTACACTGTTCCGGATGGATATACCGCCATCTGTCGTTTCTGGTACCTTAGTCGCCTCTTACGACACACGGTACAGAGGGAGGTACTATTCTATACTGCCGGTACATCACGGCAAATAGCCGTTAAAAAGTAGTATGAGGTTCAGTATAATCTGCATTTATACTCGTACTCTAAGGATTCTTATACGAGACACTCTCCTGACATTTCTTTCATCATTTGCTTGACAAATTACAATAGAATGTATACTTCTTTTAAGTACATCATTCAGACAATAGTTTATGCTATTATTATTTTAATGTCTTTTTTGTAAATAAAATATAACAAAAATACCTTTATTTACTTCTTCACCACATTACCATTACATGTGTTAAATTTCATTTTCAGCAAAATTTTCCTTGATAAGGGATTCAGCTTTTTTTTCTTCACTCACTTATTAACACACAGTTACTTTTTATATAACCTCAATAAAATCCATTTTCCATTTTTTCTAATGCAATTTTCAGCTTTATTTACAACTGTTACTTACGCGGTATTGCACTATCATCGACCATATCTTGACTTGTATTACTTCTTTAATAGACTGTAGGCTCGTCTGTCTTAATAAATCAATCGTACATATTTCAACTGTAATAACATTATAAGGTTGTAAAACTTATTCGTGGGACATGACATCCTACGGCATATTCTATTCCGAATAGCCGGCCAATACTTTAATCGATATACTCGTAGTACACAAATAGCCATCCGTTTCTATCCCCCGGAGCAATCAAACTAAGGAATCGCTACACCGCAAACACCAATCGCGCTGCGAGACAAACGCGTTCGTCCGAAATCCGAGTAAAAAACCGGGCGTCCTAAACCCGGGTGAAAAACCGGGCGTGCTAACCCGGGCGATTCGTACCAAAACCTCCGGGTATTTGTCCCGAGATCGAGCTCCCGTTTATTGTGGATCTGCATAAAAATGCATTTGTTACTGTTAGGGTTGTTGCAATGTTGAGTTTGCTTTGTTGAATGTTATTTTAAGGATTTTTATAAATAATTTCATCATCATTATCATGTTATCCTGAAACGCTTTCTCCGTACTTTATTTACTGATGGTGCTTCTCTAACTTTATAACCCTATTTCTGACGTACGTTATTGTTTTTATATCCTATGTATTTATTGCGTTTATCCATACAAATATGTATGTAACGTTTATATTTTTTGTATACGTATTGTCTACACCGCTATATATATTCTTTTTCTGTTTCGTGTAATGGTTGACTGGGAGATAATGCCAACTGGCACTAACTTACATTTTGTAATATTTTGTGCAATAAAGTTCAATAAATAAATAAATAAAATAATATTGTGAGAATTTATTTATTTGTGAATTTATGTTATTCATGAGTCGTGTGGTACCGGCAGAGGAGTGTAATACCTCCCGTGTACCAGACGTCAGACTCGACTAAGGTATATACCGGTATATCGATCTGGAAAAGTGTAGCTTTAATTTTCGTGGCTGGGATAGGCAGCATCAATGTCCATCCAGTGCCAACACGCGGCATTTATGGTCATGATTCCCTCTATCTTGGGGAGATCTATGACCATCATCACAAAGCAATCGCTAAACAAGCATACATGTGTATTAACTTAGTCATACACAATAAAAGTAACGAATATGTTCAAAATATAACGGAACCGATGGCGATGCAATTGAATGCACTAAAAGTTGTGAGTTCGATCGACTTTTGGTGACTTCTAGAGAGTCAACTTCGGTATCCCTCGTCTAATGTAACAGTCACAAATTATATTCTCAACCTCCAGCGAGTCAACCCTACATCTGACAGCAGCAGCACGCCTCGACTCGCGACGCGTATGCAACTTTCTCGTTTCGAACGATAAGCATATTTTGTCTCTGCTTGATATTCCACAGTCTATTTTATTATTGTATCTAACAAACGATTTCGTCGTGTTTTACAGTGGTTGTACTCCACTTGGCGTTCGTTATCGAGTTTTCTGTGACATTGTGTTTTAAGTACGCTCTGTTCTCAGAATCAATGTTGAGTGCAAACTGCCGACTCAGCTTAAATACTAGTACTAAGCTCAAATGGCTTCCAATTCAATTTCGGTTCGATTTAGCTGGAATGCTCATATCCTTCTATAATACCGACGGTAGGACGGTACGATTGGTTGTGATCCTATCTCACGCGCCAAAGGTCGTGGATTCGACCTCCACCCGGGGCAAATATTTACATAAATATTTGTATTTGTTCTGTGTCTGGGTGTTATTTATATGTATTTTAGTATTCTATTTGAAATTGCTCTGTTGTATGATATCCGCAACACAAGTGTTTCAAGCTACTTATTATCTTGAAGTCAGATCAACGCATGAGGTGTGTATTTATTTATATAACAATTATATATTATTTTTATTAATTATTATATATATTTTATTAATTATATATATTAAATAAGTTTGGTGACCGTCACGAGAGCTCTCTGAGGTTTTTTTATGGTGAATTATTTGCAGTTTAGGCAATTTGGATCTGGAACTCGCTTACTCTACAAATCAGACAGGTTCGGTCTAATACCATGTTTAATAATAGATTATGACTGCTCGATGATGCAGATGGTAATGATCCTATCTTGTGCACCAGGGGTCGTGGGTTCGATTCCCACACAGATCAAATATTTCTATGATGATATTTGTGTTTGTTCTGTCCCTGGGTGTAAGACATATTTATTTAAGTAGTATATTTGTGATTCCTCTGTTGTCTGGCGTTTGTAACACAAGTGCTTTTTTAACGACTTATCACGGAGTCAGGTCAATCTATGTCATTACTCGGTGAATATCTACCTTTCGAGTCCTGCCTTGTTCTGCACTGACTCGGTTGTTTGTTACATGGCTAAATAGGTAAACTGACGTTAAAGAAATTTGGCGGAAATATTTGATGGGGGAATGGGGACCAGGGACCAGGGAATGGGGAATGATACTTTTTCCTTATTTATGATCTCTTGTAGTACAGGATATTTAGTCCAAACGGACGGTGTTGTAGGGGGAAATGAAAATACTCATATCTATATTTATTTATTTAGACCAAAGAACATCTGTTCACAATATTACATATTAAAAAGGCATCTATATAAAATTGATGCACGCTAATTGCAACAGACACTCAATAGTTAGCTCCGCATGCAAAGAGAGCGTACAACTACAATACACAATACAATGACAATTAATGAGAATAACTCGCATATAGTTCAAGCTGTCTGAAGTTTCTCATCAAATTTGATCTGCAGACAGTTTCATCATACCAGCCATTCCACAAGCCCACTGCTGGATATAAGTCTCTCCAAGCTCTGCGATTATCACCACGCTTGCGCAGTAAGGCAGATATGGGCCTAATTCCCCCTTCCTTGGGGAGGCCGCTGACTAGCAGTAGACGTTTTTAATTAAATATATATTAACACCCAAATACAAAACAGACACAAATATCATCATAACAATATTTGTTCTGTGTGGGAATCAAACCTACGACCCCTGGCGCACAAGATAGGATCACTACCATCTGCGTCATCGGGCAGTCTTAATCTAGTTTTATATATATTATGTAAATGTTTGTCCTGGGTGGTGATCGAACTCACGACCCACAACGCATAAAACAGGATTACTACCATCTGCGCCATCGGGCCGTTTACAAGACAACATATTTTGCACAAGAGCGTTTGCTAGACCCATCAAAAACTACTAGAATGTTCCAACGGATATTCTTTACAAAATTAAAGTAAACCGAACACTCAACTTTAAGGCATTTTGTTCCCCAAAACTAAGTACCAAGCAATAAATAAACAGGCACGTGCAAAAATGTTTTTAAAAAGCCCTATTTCCAGTGCTCAGAGATAGCGGGCCGGACTCTACTACTGAATTAAGTAAATTAGGTGATTTATACAAGTCTAGTGTTTTCGTGCTTCGCACTGTACTGGAGTCTTTTATTAAATGCAATCTCATTTACATATTAATTGTAGGCGATAAAATGTTTGCCCTAATTAATGACGTCTGCTAATTGTTCCAAGTGATTGAAATGAAAAAAACTCAATGAATTTGTTTATAAGTCATTTATTTATTAGTTTTACACATTTTTTAATTCCTTATCTCACAACATCTCATACATTGACCTGACTCCGTGATAAGTCGTTTAAAAGCACTTGTGTTACGAATATCAGACAACAGAGGAATCACATATATACGACATAAATACATATATGTAACACCCAGACATAAAGATCAAACATAAATATTATTTTAAAATTAAATGTATGTTTTAACAGATTTTATTACTTTTATGATATAGTTAATACACACTTTAACGATAATATTTACTAGAAAAAAATATTTCTACATTCACTCTCACCTATTCCTACCGCCAAACTGCAGTGCTTGCATTACTGTGTTTTGGTTATAATTGTGAGAGAGGCAGTGAAATTACTGAGTAATGTGACATACTATTTTCAAATCACAAGTTTGGCGACACACTAGTGATATCTTTGTGATGACACGAGCGAGATTGCGTTTACCATTACGCGGGCCGTATGCAACTTGTCTTCTAAAATACCAAATATGTCTTACTGATATAATACACTTGAAAGTTTGTGTGGATGTTTGTTAGGTTGGCAATGCGCTAGTGGTGTGCTTATGATGGTAACTCGATGAAATTTTTCTTGGTGTTCTTTTTGTGTTGATAAATTGGCGCCATCTGTTCAATGTTGTTGTAACTAGTTACTTATATAAACACCGTTGAGATTTTAAAAGCCAGCAATAAAAAATATGTCACTTAATTATGCAAGAGGTGTTTTGCATAGAATGCAAAATTTATGTTACTATGCCATGGGATGCCAGCAGAGTAGAATAGTACCTCCCTCTGTACCAGGTATTGTAAGAAGTGACTTAGGTACCAGAACCGACAGATGGCGGTATATCCATCCAAAACAGTGTTGCTCAAATTCACAGGGTGGAGGCAGCAACATCTCCATTGTGAAAGTTACGCTCTGCGATGGCCTACTCGTTTTTCCGGCGCGGCAATTATGGGCAGCATTTCTCCTATCTTGCGGAGGCCTATGTCCAACAGTGGATGGATGTCCGATGGCTGATATGACGATGTTAATATGAACTAGAAAAAAAAATTTAGGCTTCTTGTGCGACTGCCTATATCTATGCATAAAATCTTTAACGTAACACTTTTACGATGATCTGATGATTATATTTATCATCCATTGCTGCACAAAGAGTATCGTAGAGAGTGACATTTTGAGTGAATCTTTAGGAACATTTCATTCTATATATCTCAGTAACTTAAAAAAAAACTATCCAACATCTCCTGACTCCGTGACTAGTTATCTAAATCACTTGTGTTGCGGATATCAGTCAACAAAGGAATCACACATATAATACTTAAATACATATATTTAACACCCAGACTCAGAACAAACATATGTTCATCATACAAGTGTCCTGGGTCAAACCCACGACCCTTAGTGCACACTACCGAATGCACCGGGCCCATCATTAAGATTTATTATGAGGAAAGAATCTAAAAATAATTATTTAAACTTCCTAAGGAATTTTAAATATAATCAAACATCAAATCCAAATATTGTGTACGTGAATTGAACCCGTGACCTTTACATCTACTTCAAAACTTTCAACCGCTGTACTAGGTGCATAATTAATGAATGAATTTAACTAATATGACGGGCCCGATGGCGCAGATAGTGATCTTGTCTCGTGCGTCAAAGGTCGCGGGTTCAATCCTTACCCATGACAAATATTTATATGATAATATTTTTGTTTGTTCTGTGCCTGGGTGTTAAATATATGTATTTAAGTAGTATATTTGTGATACCTCTGTTGTCTGATATCCGTAACACAAGAGCTTTAAGCGACTTATCACGGAAACAGGTAGATGCATTAGATGTGGGAAACGAAAAAAAAAACAATTAGATACTATTTCCTGCCCGTTTCGAGCCTGGCTTTATGTTTTCAGTCTAGAATATAAGGGAGGTAGATAACTAAATTTAATTTCGTTCTCGTGTGTAACGCCGAGATGTGCTACCCTTCTCAAAGGCGAGTAATTTTGTTGTCCTTTTAAGTTCACGTCCAATTTGTCCTGAGGCAAAGATATATGCTGTTGTGGATTGAACTAACTGTATTTGTTGTGTAGACATCTACTGTTTTGTAAATATACTTGTGTATGTAAATAAATAAATAAATAAAAACTTAAGTATATAATGCTGTGCGGTACCGGCAGGGTGGAATAGTACCTCCCTCGTACCAGGCGCTATAAGAGATGAGTGAAGAACCGGAACCGACAGATGGCGGTATATCTATCCGAAGCAGTGAAGCTAAAACGCAATAGGAAATGGGCAGCTGTATTCCCGTCGCGAAGGTACGCTCTGTGATTGCCAATACGCTTGCCCAGCACGGCAGTTATGAGCAATATTCCTTCTGATGATATACTACTGTATATAACGCTATGTGGGGGCCTGAGCTACTTCAAGTACACCTATAATATTTTCTAACATTATGTCATTCTTGAGAACGGTTGCCGTGAGGTATACGTAAAAAAACCGCATTTAAAGCCGTTAAAAAGAGTAGTTTTATTATCTGCTACTTGTGTATTGTCTGGTGATTAATGTAACAAGATTCAATGTATATGAAGTTAGCAGCGCGAAATACTCGCGTAGTTCCGGTTCTCGTGAGAATAATGAATAGAAAGAAAAGTACTAATTTACTCTTTATAACAATAGCTATGTGCAAGGATAAAATATTTGTGTTTACAAAATGGCATATCGGCAATAATAATTATTAGAAACTTATAATTTATCATCATCATCGTCATACCAGCCATTAAAAGTCCACTGTTGGACATAGGCCTCCTCAAGAAAGGGTATGTTGCCAATAATTGCCGCACCATCCCCGCCCAGTACTAGTTCGGTAGTTAGTCGGTTCTGGTAACTTTGTCGCCTCTTACGACACCTGGTACAGGGGAGGTACTATTCTACTCTGCCGGTACCTCATGGCTATATAACTTATATTTAAATTTTATTGAAATAAATTTAAAAATCAGAATACTTTTTCACCAAATTTGCATCCCCTTTTTACTTCTTCAAAGGATGATTTTAGAAAAAATTTCTTAGATGTATTTTATGACATTCAATGAAGTACCTACATACTGAAATTAATTTTAATTATTTCAAAAACAGAAAAGTTTCATAATATCTTTCCACACCTATTTAATCCGCAAGGGGGTGCATTTTCAAAAATATTGTACGTTATAAAAGGAACATCTGAGCAAATTTTAAGTTTCTAATTCTTAGTTTATGCTCCGCGTCGATATATCAGTCAGTCAGTCAGCTTTTCCATTTAAGTAAATTGATTCTTAAAGTTCTAATTTTATTCTTATATATATATATAAATTTTATTGCAATAATAATAAATGAAATAAAAACGTAATTGCGTTTCTCTGTAATAATGAAAGAATTATTTACAAAATGCAATTACAAAACAACAACAAAAATAATTATCCAGTCCG
>JACJUM010002543.1:1693026-1704308 GCA_020976665.1 Heortia vitessoides
GTTATGATGACGTCACATTCATATAAACATAATATTTTATTGCCGTTTATTTGTATACTTAAACATAATATCAGTGTATTCGTCAAGTTTACAATTAATTTACAAGTTTCAGCTATGCAGCTAGTTTAGGTTGTGGTTTCGCTCCGGCCGAAATTAGCCAAAACTTTATGCTTCGCAGAACTTTCGTTCTTGAGTTAAACCATTTCAATTGAATATTTAAATTTATTATTAAATCAGTTTAGATGGCAATTTAAACTGGCCATCAACTGGTTCCAACACTGACATAGGGTAGTGAATGCAGAAATTAGAGCACTTTGAAGTATGTATAAGAAAAAAGGAAAAAGAAAAAGTAAGTTTGAGAGATATTAAAGAATAGTGTAATATGAGTTCGTTGTGATGTGAAAGATGATGTTGCGACAACAATTAAGAAAGGAATGTTCAGATGCCTTAGACATGTAGAGAGAATGGATGAAAGTAGAATGACTGCACAAATATATAGAACGAAAGTGAATTGAAGAGTTGGTATAGGATGATCTAGGGTAACTTATATAACGGGTAACATAACTTTCCGGGTAGAAGAGGTATTAAAGAAGGGCCAGGTCCAATGTTCTAAGAAAAACAAATAAGACGAAAAAAAACGAATGTGTATGAAAAGCAAGTTTGTTACCTCTTCAGGATTTGTCTACTAAATCAATCATCTTCTTTCTTCCATGCATGCAGGTGGTAGTATGGAAAAGTACATAGGCTACTTTCATCAAGAAATAGGTAATATTGTTTTAGTGTTATTAAAAATCAATAGATGGCGCTAAGTTATTTAAAACGGAATTAGAATATCACAATCTGATTAAATTTATTCTGGTAATAAATAATGTTATTGTTAAAGTGAGTTTGTTTGTTATCTAGAGGTAGACCTCTTGCAAAGTTCGTCTGCAATGTTACCGTACTCTCACCTGTTTCTACCGCCTTGCTGTTTTTACCGTACCGTTTCTACCGTATTGCTGTGATTCGTCGTATTTCCGGTTTAAAGAGTGAGAGAGGTAGTGAAATTACTGGTGGGTTAATGTGACACGGTATCTTCAGATCACAAGGTTGGTGACACGCTATGATATCTTAAAGCTTTTTTTAAGCGATCGTATGCATGTTTGCTGACTTCGTATTAAAAGAAAAATAAATCTATTTCTACTTACACGATTTTCGAGAAATTTCACAAGGAAAGATCCATAGTAATTTTAACTCCTAATAGGAGATGGTTTCAATGAGATATTCTTTAAAAAAATCACACCAAATCTCACGTATTAACCTGACTCCATGACAAGTTGCTTAAAGCACTTGTTTTACTGACATTAGAGTACAGAAAA
The DNA here is from genome assembly GCA_020976665.1 of Heortia vitessoides. Classification (NCBI taxonomy): domain Eukaryota; kingdom Metazoa; phylum Arthropoda; class Insecta; order Lepidoptera; family Crambidae; genus Heortia; species Heortia vitessoides. The sequence continues at coordinate 1,694,385 of JACJUM010002543.1, forward strand.
TCACAAATAAAATACTTAGATAGATATATTCAACATCCAGTCACGGAACAAAAGCAATCATTACATAAATATTTGTCGTGTATGGACATCGAACCGACGTCCTTTGGGGCACAAGAATAGAGCATCGGGCCCGTTAAATTCACGCGCGCATGGCCGAAGGTAATAGTATAGAGGTTTTTGAACCATGTTCTGGTTTTAGGTTCGTTATCAACTTTGATAGTAAAAGCTTTTTACGTGCACAGCTGCGTCATTTATGTACATTTTTGGCTTAATGTCCCATCAAAAGATATTGCTTTGGCGTTGAATTTAGATTAGAGGTTGTAGTGGTGTTTATTCCACTTATCATCATTGCAGACATAAAGCGTCCACTGCGGAACATAGTCCTCCCCAAGTAAGGGGGGGGGGTTTGCCCATAATCCGGGCAAAGGGGGCAATTGCAGAACGAAGCTTTACGACAGGAATAATGCTGCCCATACTCACCTTGTTGTATTTGAGATACACCCCTTTGGATTGATATACCGCCATCTGTCGGTAGTGGTACCTCAGTCGCCTCTTACGCCTTATCTCACCTGGTACAGGGGAGATACTATTCTGCTCTGCCGGTACCACACGGCCAGTATTCTACTTATATTATCAGCTTAATTTTATGGAGATGTATGAATTTATTCCACCTTAAACCAACCGATGCTATTTGATAAAAAATCAAGATCATTCGGAATCATATTCCGGGTCTAAATAGATTTCCACTAACAATGTAATCCTTAGTCACCATGCAGTTAGATTTTCGAGTCATATGGACCCTAGTCGAGGGTTCAATCACCTTGGATAAATATTTATAAGACGATATTTATGTTTGTTCTGTATCTGGGTGTTAAAAATATTTATTTAAGTGGTATCATTGTAAATTATTTGTTGTCTGATATCCGTAATAACTTGTGTGTTAAGGCTTTAAGCGACTTATCACAGTCTAAGTATGAGATTTTGATCTGAAGAGTTTTGTGGGAGTTTGTTTATTTATTACGAATATTTGTTTATTATATATTTATTATATATTTATTTACTATGCGTCTGTCTGCGTGTTAAATATGTATTTGTGACTGCAGCCTATAGACACTCATGTCATTACAAAGATATCACTAGTGTGTCGCCAACCTTGTGAACTGAAGATACAATGACATGTTATCCAATAATTTCAATGCCTCACTCACCTTTAAAACCGAAACACAGCAATGCGAACTGCTGTTTGGCAGTAGAAATAGGTGTGTGTGAATTTGTGTGTGGATAAAAGAATTTTGTTATTTCAGATAATGCAATTTAGTTTTTATTTCGCTTAATCATTATCACTTATATATTTATTTTATATTTGTATTTAAGAACTTGTTAAAATCGTATCTAAAATAATATGTATTTTCTTAAACGAACCTACACAAAGCATTATAGTTGAAAGTAGAATGAAAAGCGAAGTCTCGAGTCATATCAAAGTTAAAAATGATAGGTCAGGCTATAAACAACAATAGTTCGCCACGTAAATCCTCATTTGTGCGCGTGCCGCTCGCATATTTCATAATTCCCCATTGAAGCGTGATATATCTTTAAAGTGCGAGTTACTGCGCGTCTGTGCTCGAGCTACGGGAAAAGTATTTTCATTATTTTCACTAAATGCACGTGTGAGACAATTTTTTTTAAAATGATATATGTTCGTTGACCCGCATATCAAGATCATCATCATAGCAGCCGGAAACATCTAAACACACGCCTCTCTAAAATTATTACTCTCCAGGGGCAATTATTGCCCATAATTACCTCACTGGGCAGGCGTGGTGTCAAACGCAAAGATCAACTTTGCGACGAGGATGCTGCTGCTCGTTCTCATTCTGTAGTATCTGATCTGTTCTGTTTAGGGTGGATATACCACCATTTGTCAGTTTCGGTACCTTAATCACCTCTTACATAGTACAAAGGGAGGTACTATTATAATCTGCCACACGGTCATGTTAAAATGCTGTTGGCCTTTTAAATTATTGATTGCTGTTTGCCTTTTAAATTATAGGTGCCTATAAGAACAGGCTAGACCTAGTTTAGGTACCTTAGTATCAAAATGTATTTTAGTTTAAGTTACCTTTTGTTGTTGCATAAAGTTATTATTATTTGATTCTGATATTCTTTCTTCTTTATTAGAAGTATCATAGCAAAAAGATTGACAAAAAAGTACCGACCTTATTACAGCAATAATGTTTAGTATATTCACAAAAAACAGGATTAAAGTTTTCTTTAGGTTGGATACCACTGGTAGGCTCCCATCTTTTATTTGGCATTGGGCCTCTCATCTATGAGAGGCCCCGCCCTATTTTTTCGGTGGCGCTGGAATTGACGTCTCCAGCAATAGGTTTGTCTAAAAAAAATCTTTATTTGTTAATTAGCAAAATACAGGTAAGTAGATAAAAAATGAAACCAAATTTAGATATACTCCATACATAGGTTTATAATCGTTGTATAAATACTATTTGCATAATCCTTGCTAATATTATAAACGAGTAAGTATGTAAGTAGAGATGTATGTTTATTATTATTTCAAGCCAGAACGGTTGAACAGAGCGTACTTAGTTTGGGAAATGAATACATACGATGGGCTACAGATCAACTTAGCCAGATCTGACAATTTTTTACAATTTTGAACTCAATGGCTCGCAGTTACAGAATAATATTGATTGCGAAATTTTGACAGATTTGTATAGATTTATCTGTTGATGTGTGTACTTCACACATGTGTCCTGTGGGTTGGCAGAGACAATAGATCTGAACTTGCTACGATCTTGGCATACCTCTCTCGATTCCTTTTCTCGCATTAGTCCTTTCATACACGCTCGTTTATTCTTGGTACTTCTGACTTGGCTCTTTTTTATTACATCTTCTACCTGGTTCAGATATGTTTGCCTAAGTCGTCCTACACCAATTCTTCCATTCACTTTCGCTCTATATATTTGTGCAGTCATTTTACTTTTATCCATGCTTTTTACATGTCCAAACCATCTTATAATTCCTTCATCTATTTTTGTTGTAACATCAGTTTTTACACCACATTAATCTCTTGTTCTTTTATCTTCCACACTATTATTTAACCTAACTCTCAAACTCGCCAAGTATGTAACTTCGTAGTGCTGTTATTCCAACAGCATTTATTCGACTTACGAGCTTCTTCTGCCATACCCTACATTCACTACCATTTATCAGTGTTGGAACTAACACACCTCTTTGAACCGCGAGTCGTACTCTTTGTGACACATTTCGGTTACCAATAAAAGTATTAAAATAACATATAAGCAATATTTTTATTCCGCAAATTTGCTCCTGTAGTATTGATCATGTTTTTTATTTTTCTCTATGAAATCGGTACGTCTTTGTGCACAGTTTAGATGTAAGTGATTCCTCAGGAAATTACAAGAGTTCCTCGAGAATAGAATACCTAACGGACGAGGCTAAATAGCAGCATTCACATTACTGTGTTCCGGTTTGTAGGGTGAGAGTGGCAGTGAAATTACTGGGTAATGTGATAAATTATCTTCTAGTCACAGGATTCGCAATGCGTTAGTAGAGATCCTTATGCTATTAAGTGAGTAGATAGGCTGCGGTGACTGTATGCATGTTTGTCTACCTGGCCAAAATAAAACATGGTTGCATGGTTGCGGAACGCTAGTACTCTCATATATTGTTTAGAATAGTTCGATGCACTTGCTGGAAAGTGCGCGCAGTCCCTGTCCTTAATTACTACGCTCTTGGACCTCACAAAACTCTCTATAGAGTCTGACATTCAAAGCGAGGCCTGCAGCCTCTTGAAGACAAAGGAGACGTGTCACGAACCTAAAGCCAACGATAACTGCAATAGTTCAAGGTATTTGAGAGTATTTGTCTGTCTGTCTGTTACGCTTTCCCGCTTAAACCGCTCAACCGATTGTGATGAAATTTAGCACAGAAAATCTTTAAGCCCCGAGAAAAGACATATTGGCTATTTTTTAATTCAAAATAAGGGTTGTAAGGGGTCAAAAAGGGGGATGAAAAGTTGTATAGAAGTATCGCTATTTTTAGAGCTAGAAACTTAAAACTTATTTTTCAGGCCATTCATCCGATATAAATAAACATGATGATGTATGGTACCCAAAAAAACTATTCCGCGCGGACGAAGTCGTGGGCACAGCTAGTATTAAATATATATTCATCATACTAGCCATTAAAAGTCCACTGTTGGACATAAACCTCCCTAAGAAATGGGTTATATTGCCCATAATTATCGCGTTAGCAAGCTTGTTGTCAATCGCAGAGCGCAGCTTTCGCGATGGGGATAGCTATCTGCCCGTCCCCACCCTGTACATTTGAGCTGACTTTTTTGCATGGATATACCGCCATCTATCGGTTCTGGTACCTTAGTCACCTCTTACGATGGTATAGAGGGAGGTACTATTGGACTCTGCCGGTACCTCACGGCAAATATATATTATTATTCCAAAGAACCTATTCTTCATTAACTTCTCTCCGTTGCTCCTAATATTTGTAAGCCTTATCACCATACGTTGCACGGGAAATTATCTGAATTTCTTGTTTAAAACATGACTAAGCCCAGCTAACTAAATAAAGCACGTTGGAACAAATTTTAATAGGGCTCATGTTACTGAGCTTCGTTAGGCGTTAACGAATGAAAAAAGGATTTTAGCATAATTAAGGAGGTACTGTTCTTAAGGTTTTTAAATACCATATAGTTCTTTTTGAAAGTTGGTGATTTTATTTTATGTTAAAATACAAAAAGTGTAGACTGTAAGATTATTTTTTTAAATTTATTTATTTGACTATAAATAATAAATAAATTAAAATAAATTAAATCTTATAACATGTAGACTTGACTCCATGCTAAGTCGCTTAAAACACTTTTTCTACGTAGGCCAGGCTGCAGAGGAATCACAAAAATACTACTTTAATACATATATTTAACACCCAGACACAGAACAAACACAAATAGCATTATATAAATATTTGCCCTAGGTGGAAATCGAACCCACGACCAATGGCGCAGAAGATAGGATTACTAGCATCTGCGCCGTTGGGCCCATCAAATATAAAAGTCAGTAGACAGCAGTATTATTATTGTCTAACTCTGTCTGTCCATCTATCTGTTACGCTTTCCCGATTAAATCTCTAAGCCGATTTTTATGAAATTTGGCACAGACAATCTTTGGACCCTGAGAAAGGACATAGGCTATTTTTTTATTCGTAATAAGGGGTCAAAAAGGGGGATGAAAAGTTGTATGAAAGGATCCCTATTTTTATAGCTAAAAACTTGAAACTTATTTTTCAGGCCATTAATTTGATACAAATAAACATGCCATTCAAAGTTTATATAAGTTAACATAAAGAGGTATGGTACCCAAAAAACTATTCCACGCGGACGAAGTCGCGGGCACAGCTAGTTATGAATATATTCATTATTCACAATATCGTACACAATGCTAAAGCAAACGGTAACGTACGCAAAAACGTCCCATCATCCGAATAAAAACGTTGAATGTATAAATGTCGGTCGACGTTTTAAACAATACATATTCATCAAATATTAACACAAGTGGACCCGTAGTTTTTCGTATAATGATACAATTTCGGTGAGATTGCCGACATGCATAATGTAAGTAGGCCTTGCCAAAGTGTTTCCGTGTGTATATCATGTCTCCTGCATGTCGGGACTCCATGGTGTTCGATAATTTGGGATGCGTCGTGACGAACGATGGCTAATATCAATTTAACGTGTGCAGGATCGTTGCACGTGGAAAAAATATTACAAACGCCAAAGTTTTGGAGTACGGGTGTCTGGATGTATAGATGTATGTTAATTACTCTTTCACATGGGAAAAAGTGGATAGATGTGAATGAAATTTCGTACAGAGATTGTTGATAGTCTGGAGTAACACATAGGTTACTTTTTGTTCCCAAAACATTCCCGTAAAATAGACCTGGGCTATTACTTTTCTCTGTGGAATCGGCAATTTGTTGATCTGTCAGATAGCGACAAAGACTGCTTCGTAGAATTTCAAGAAATCCTTTGAGATAAAAAGTTAAGATATATATAAAGCATTATTGAAAATTTATTATCATTATTATAATTACTTAATTAAATATTCTTAATAAATACTCAAGCAAATGTTTGGGCAAGGTTGGCCGAAAACTCTACGGCACTTTATTCGGTGGGCGAGTAGATTAAGCAAATTCCTACCTCTAAGCAGGTACCGACGTTATAAAGCTGGTCACTTTTGTCTACTGTGATTATCGAACTGATAGTAATGCGGGCAACATATCAAAGTCTTAAATATGCACATTTATAAGTGTTTGACGTTGGATATGGAGTACTGACAGACGAGGATGACATGACGGTCCCGATGGTGCAGATGGTAGTGACCCTATTTTGTGCGCTGACGTTCGTGGTACGATCCCCACCAGACCACACCACATATAAATTTTGGTTCTATGTCTGGTACTAATATTGGTATGGTAATATTTGTGTTTGAATATTATAATTGTGATTCCAGTGTTGTCTGATATCCGTAAGACAAGTGTTTCAGGCGTCTCATCTCTGTGTAAGCCTGCGTAAATAGTACTTCTAGTACCGGGGTACTGAAACCGACAAATAGCGGATTGGAAGCAGCAGGATCACGATGGTACACTCTGTGATTGCCAATACACTTGCCCAGGCAATTATGGGTTTTAAAACCTTATACCTTACCCATAAATATCTCCTGTCTTGGAGAGATTTATGTCCAGCAGTGGACTTCCAATGTATGATGAAACGCGTAAGTATCCCTACTATTGATATTATAAATGCAAAAGTAACTCTGTCTGTCTGTTACGCTTTCCCGCTTAAACCTCTCAACCGATTTTGCTGAAACTTGGCACAGGCAATCTTTAGACCTTGAGAAAGGACAAAGGCTATTTTGAATTTAAAATTAGGGTTGCAATGGGTTGAAAAGAGGGATGAAACTTGTATGGAAGTATCGCTATTTTTAGAGCAAGAAACTTGAAACTTATTGATTCGATATAAATAAACATGACATTCAAAGTTTATATAAGTAAAGGTAAAGAGGTATGGTGCCCAAAAAAACAATTCCACGCGGCCAAAGTCGCGTGCACAGCTAGTTAGAAAATATTGATTTATTTTTTTGTTTTAATCTCATAGACGTTGAATTGTCAATTGTCCCGTTGAGGGCGCTCACTTGGCCCCCCTACTCGCATGTAACAGTATAATGTTATGAAAATTTACATTTCTTTGGGCACTTACATCATGTGCGAGCCATAAATTCTTGTCTGGCGATGAAACTTTGCAGCCCTGTCCGCCATTTTTGAGGCAGACTACTTTTTGTCGTGAAACTTTGTTACATATATTACTTTTGGATCGACGAGTTGGAAGTAATGATATCCTATATCGATGTTTGGTTAGGTCTCTTTTGAGTTCGGTTAGTATGGAAGTGTTGATCGTTCAAACACGTATTTAATTGCCAAATTTTATAGATAGTAGAATATTTGTTTTAGATAATAGAATAGTACCTGTACAAGGTGGTGTAAGAGGCGACTAAAGTACCGAAACCGACAAATTCGCCGTAAACACAGTAGAAGTAAGGTTTAAAATATCATACAAACTGTTAACGTATGTTTATTTCTCTTCTGAAATGTAAAGATCCAGTATGTAGCCCATAGATTTGAGAGTTATTAACAGCATTAGAATGTTAATACAAAAAATCATCACCTTATCAGCCGCTGAAAATCCACTGTTAGACATATGCCTACCTAAGAAAGGAAAATTTAATCCGCGATCACTATTTTGGGCAAGCGTGGACGAGGATACCGCCCATCCCCGCTATGTGCATTTGAGCATCGTGGTTTGGGATGAAACTAATCTGCTAGAACACCACGGCTAAAAGCAATTATTTCAATACAAGTCCTATCCAAAGATCCCTTTGACACTATTGTCCGACTCTTCAATATTTTAACAATGCCGGTGACTTCACCCTATATTGATATTACATAGACTTGAAAATATTATTATAGAAAATCCATACATCATATATTGATCTTCTAAAATAAGTTGCATAAAGCAATTGTGTTACGGACACCAGACAAAAGAGGAATCACAAATATAATACTTACATACATATTTAACAATTAGACACAGACCAAATACAAATATTTATTATGCAAATATTTGTTTCAGGTGGAGATCGAACCGACGACCTTTGGCGTACAAGATAGGATCACTACCATCTGCGTAATCGGGTCCGTCGAATCAATCAGTGTAGGTACGGATGTTGAATACTTTCCAACTATGGCGGTCAACAGCGATATCTTTTCCCAGATCAAGAAACCTCGGAAAATTCAATTCAATTTCAGTCAATCACAGTGAACTTATTATTTTGTTCGAATAAAAACATCGGGGCAAGCAGCTGCTATAATAAAGGATTTGTGTCTGAAATTGTTTGTGGAACTTACGTCCGGGAGAATATTCTGGGAATGTCATATTTATTTTATTCATATTTATTATATTTCTGTGTGATAGTTGATTCTAACGAAAAGTGGAGCGGAAGTGAGTGGAAGTGGAAGGGCAAGGTCAGAAGTACCAACAATAAACAAGCGTGTATGAAAGGATTAATGCGAGTAAGGGAAGCGAGAGAGGTTTGCCAAAATCATAACAAGTGAGGGCGTGATGTACCTATGTATGTATTAAATCAGAAGTTTACAATTTTATGTGTACTTCTAAGTTTGGATGCCTGGCTAAAGCTACTCTTTAAACATCAGCTATCTTGTACTTCTGATTATTTAGTGAAAATAGTCTAACTTTTTTCCTATGACAGAAACAAACGCACTATCAAATTGGTCATCGGAGAAAGAAAGTCGTCGAAATAACTCACTGAATAGCCAAGCTGAAGTGGCAGTGGGTAGGGCACGTAGAACGACAAACCCCCTGCCAGATGAAAAGACGATCTGGCGAAGATTTCACGGAGTTGTTGGTTCTATGCGGTACAAAACATGTTGCGTACATTCGTAGAGTCTGTTGACCTCTGTGGCGTACATTCATAGAGTCTGTTGACCTCTGTGGCGTACATTCGTAGAGTCTGTTGACCTCTGTGGCGTACATTCGTAGAGTCTGTTGACCTCTGCAGGCTGATATGACGATGGTGAAAGTTACTTTAATTGTATGCGTTTGAAAGATGATATAAATACATTCAGACCTGGTGTATTAAGCTTTGTCTTCAAACAAAACGGTTTGACATTTATCATAATTAGAATAGACAGTAAGTTTGACATATGTAAAATTAGAATAGTTGGTGCGGTTTACATTGAATAAGTGTTTGAAGAGGGTACTGCTGTTTATTTTAGGGGCCCGATTTTTCAATTGGGTAGATGGTAGTTATCTAATCATATGTGGCCGTGTGTTTGATTCGCACTTGAATTTAAGTATTGTATTTGAGTTATTAGCCGTGAGGTACCCGCAAAGTATAAATAATAGTACCTCCCTCTGTAGGTGTCGTTACAGGCGCCTGAGGTACCAGAACCGACAGATGGCGGTATATCGATCTGAGACAGTTTAGCTTAAATGCATAGGGTGGGGATGGGAAGCAGCATTCGCGTTGCAAAATCTGCGCTCTGCGATTGCCAATACACCTGCCCAGTGCGGCAATTAATGGCAAAATTCTCCATTTCTCGGAGAGCCCTTATATATGGACTTCCAATGGATGTAATGATGAGTGATCCTATCTAGTGTGGTCATGAGTTAGATCTGCATTCAGGGCAAATATTTATGTGATTAATATATATATATATATATTTAAATATCGTATCGTTACAGTCTTCTAAAGTGCTTCAAGCGACTTTTCACGCAGTCAGGTGTGATGTGTA
>JACJUM010002543.1:1709565-1748279 GCA_020976665.1 Heortia vitessoides
AAAAGGCAAAGGATAAGTAAAAAGTAAAGAATAAGTAAAAGGTGAAGTATAAGTAAAAGATGCTATAGGGATAATATATATCCTTTAAGAATTAAATCCCTTAAATAAACGAAAAAAAATATACCCAGTAATTTCACTGAATCATACTTGATACCGGAACAAAGCAATGCGAGTATTGCTGTCTGACGGAAGAAATAAGTGAAAGTGAAGTATTAATACTAAATAATAATACTTAGCCGTGAGGTACCGGCGATTAAGGTACCAGAACCTACAGATGGCGGTTTATGCTTCCGAGACAGTGTAGCTCAAATGCATAGAGTAGGGATGGGTAGTAGCATCCTTGTCGCGAAAGCTGCGCTCTGCAATTGCCAACACTCTTGCCCAGCGTAGCAATTTTAGGCAGAATCTCTTTTCTGGGCAGGTCTATGTCCAGCAGTGGACGTCCAACGGCTGTAATGATGTAGTAACTGACTTCTGTGTTTAATTATGCTTGACTCATTTACGGTAAGCAGGTTGGCGCAAAAGGGATTAATTACTAATTTCTACCAAGTAACAAATCCAGTGTAAGCACTCGTAGTGTTGTATATATGTAGTTAATTGCTGGCAGAGATATGTGGTGGTTGTGCGGGGTCAGTAGTGACCCCGAAGGAACAATAAAACTGTCTGGATCTGATTAACTCAGCATTATGCTCGTGGTAACGCCTGCGCTGTCTGATGGACGGTGGAAGTTACAAGCTAGTGATGCCGACTGTCAGCGGTTCGGGTATCGATAGTCTTCGATGTTGAGATTGAACATCGATAAGCACGCGATAAGCGCATACGTTCTGTACAACTTATGTATGTTATTATTAGACAGAAAAACAGGACTTTATATTAACAAGTATTCGGATGTTTGTAAATACGGGGTAGGCAGAACCTATGGGTCTTCACTTGTAACGTTATTAAAATACCTCTCTTAACTCCCTTACAAGTGTTAGTCCTTTCATACACGCTCGTTTATTCTTGGTACTGCCCTTTTTTAATACTTTTTCTACCTAGTTAAAATATGTTTGCTTAGCTCGTCCTATACCAACTCTTCCATTCACTTCCAGTCTGTATATTTGCGCTGTCATTCTACTTTCATCCATCCTTTGTATATGTCCAAGCCATTTTGACATTCCTTTCTCTATTGTTGTCACAATATCATCTTTTACACCACATCGATCTCTTATCATACTATTTTTTCATCTATCTCTCAAACCTTCGAAGTGCTCACATAGCATTTGTTCTACTCGCGTACTTTTTGTGACATACCCAATATTCACTACCATAATTATGTCAGCGTTGGAACCAACATACCTCTATAAACAGCTAGTCGTGCCCTTTTTGACACATTTTGGCTGTAGCATAAAGTCTTTATATATATAGAATAATAAAGAACATATGCCCACATTTTAATGAAACAAGGGAAAGTCAATATTAATAAAAACCGATAGTGGGAATTACTATTCTAATATTATATTGATATAACTTGTCATTGTTGTTGTCATTGAGGTGCACACGGTAACAATATTTTTCTACATCTACTTATATAACAGCCAAAATACAGCCTCTACTTTTTGGTAAAGGTAAGGTAAGGTTGGCTGTTATTTTTGACAGCCTTTTAATATAGGCATATGAAAGTATATATGGTACTAATAAAATAATCTTTTTACATTTTTGTCTGTCTATTTAAGGTAAACTCCCAAACCATCGATAGTGTTGCATATTTTATACTACTACTAGTAATATATGATAGCAATATTGCTGCAATTGGCTTCATCCTAGACTGCTGGAAATAGACCTCCCCAAGAAAGGGTGAATTTTTGAAAGGTTGTTTGCCACCAATGCATCCTTGAGCGTATCTTAGCGAAGGATACGCTGCAGCCCATTTCCGCCCTGTTCCATTTGAGCTAAGCTGTTTTTGTCGGTTCCGTAACCTCAGGTGCCTCTTACGATACCTGGTTCAGAAGGAGGGACTATTCCGCTCTGTCGGTACCCCAAATCTATTAGCCTAGAAGAAAGGACTATAAGGCTAGTATTATCTTTAGTACAAAACGAAACATAATATTTTCTTATATTAACTTGTTCACTGCTCATAATAAAAGTATTTTTTTAATAGCTTTAAAACGCAGTTGGCTTAGATGACCTTAAGGCCGCTATCATAGCGTTGATTAAGACTAGACTTAATTAATTCTCATTAAAAGTGTTTTAACCATGTTATGCTAGTCATAATTAAAATATCCTAATATACTAGTTCTGATTACTTTAAAAGCTGCATGTCTATAATCAGTTTTATCGCGTTTTTATTTTCATTAAGTCTGAAATCGCAGTAACAAGTTCTCAAGTTCACAGAGGTCAAGCTAGTGATTTGTAATAAACGCCGAGAAATTCTAGACAAATGTCGAAAACTCAGCGTGCCAGACGGACCCGAACTTAGGCTATAAAGAAGTCAATAACTTGAGTTATTGCACTTTGATGTTTGATAAAAAAATCAGTGAAAATGTGTATTTTTTTGGTTCCTTTTTTGTATTCTCTTGTGTTCTACAATCTGTCACCATATTTAGATATTTAGTAGTATGTTTCTCTCGTCAAGACATGCTCGGTATGCGTCACACGCATCCTGCATTACTTTACACAATTAGATCCTGGAGCATTTTCAGCTTTAGTCAGCGACTAGTCTGGGTTTTTTTTGGTATCAGGAGTTTCTTTGATAAACGAAATTTGAAAATATTTCTTTGAATATCTTTTAAATATTAGATTATGGTATAGCTGATCATTTGTGACGTACCAAGGTGCTTTGGCTACCATACTTTTTAAACATTTTTTCTTTTATTTGTTTATTCAGGTGGTTCACCATATTTTTGTGATAATAATAATTCCCTTTTTTCCACCAACCGAGCGAGAATTACAGCATTACCAGATAAGAAGGTTTAAGCGCTAATTAATAAGATTTAATAAGCTAGAAGGCATTTCGCTCGTTCAACGACACCTCCAAGTCAATTTAGAAAGCGATTTCAAGACTGCCTAGACGGATCGGGAATAATAATTCCAAAGCAATCAAAGGCCTGGTCGCTCTTGAATGAAATTAATGGGCGACCCATTTATCTGAGATCTACTCGCTCGTTCTGTGAGACCACGTATGAAAGCGTTCTCAAGACTCTCTAGAAAACATAGTCAAATACAAATATATATTTATTTAAATAGCCCTACCATTGGCATGTTTAAAACGGCAAAAAATCTATATAGATTTGCTAACTCTGACAACCAGTGTTATAAAAGTCATTAAAGCAAAAAGGTCATTGATTGTCCTACTTTAATATTAGTCTGCCGGAACCAGACGATTCTTATAACTGAGTTTATGACAGGTTCATTACGCGAGCTACCAGAACTGAACCTGCAAAAATCGGGCTCGAATCGGGAATAATAAACTGTGTGTTAATTTGTCGACCAAAAAAATTTTATGGAGTATTTTTCTGTTTAGTGAAAGAAAATTATTTTGAACGAAATTTTTAATTTGTTCAAATAAGGATTTTGACGCGATTTTCACGAAACGCTTTACAAATGGTTTTTTATTAACGGTATATTTTCAAGGGTAGATCCTCACAGGACAAACTTTTGTGTATGAACATCTGTTACATTTGTGTTCGAAATATTAATTTAAGTATTGTTGTTGTACATTGTATCTAATATCTATACAACAAGTGCTTGAAGCTACTTTATTTTGAAGTTAGGTTAATTTATGTATCGCTGTATGAATATTATTTATTATTTTTGTTGCCACGCTAGCAAATCGTAATGATGCTGTGTGATTTTCTAAAGTTAGTAAACGGGTATCTAAATTTTGTTATATTGCAAATGTTTGAATTAGAAAATATCTCAACTGTTAACATACTATTATTTTCAATTCTGGTAGTTTTGTTGTGGTCGTTTTTCTTACCTAACCTAACACCATTTCGATTCAATTGACCCTACACATATTATTTTGTAATTTTTTTTATTTTAGAAGACACCAAGCAAGCTTTAGTCCGCTAGATGATAAACGTGATCGCAGCCTATAGACACTTGCGTTATCACTAAGGTATCCCTAGTGTGTCGTCAACCTTGTAAACTGTACGGTATACATTTACCCAGTAATTTCACTGCCTCTTACACCCTTAAAAGTGGAAGGCAATGGAATTGACAACTGCTATTTTGCGGTGGAAATAATTGATGTTGAGGTACCAATGTATACGACCTTAGTTAGAATCTTTGGTAAATATTACATTATGAAAATTTATCACTGAATAAATTTGACAAGACATTGTAAACCATTATCTATCCAAATTTATTCAGACATTATTAGATTGTATATATTATATCCAGATTTATTACTTTGCCTGTAACTTATAATAATAATAAGGTTAAAAGGTACAAAAAAGGAATTGCGTTTTTTGTTATATTTTCACAAGTTGGTATATTCAATTGTCAGGTAGTTTTGTGATTGATAAATTACATTAAACTACATATGTATAGTATATAAGCACCTACCCTATAGCTACTGTTATATTAATATAGAGACAGATTTTTTTTTGAATTTCAAAGTAAAACTTAACCTACAAAATGTGATAATTACAGGTAAAATTACAATAAATATATTTTATATTATGTATAATTTTTTTTTAAAGTTAATAGCATATATAGTATTTTTAACACACAATAAAAATCCTATGATTACTTTAAGAGGTTTTATGTGTAGTATTTAAAAATATATGTTCTAGAAAAAAACAAACTTATTTCAGGTGTTAGGCGGTACTCGAACCTACAACTTTCCTATACCGGGGGACTGAACTATCGTTGTGCTTCCAAGACCGCGTAGTTTCGGATATAAAATTTTTTGCTAGTATTCTATTGTCAGTGATGATAAATTAACGCAATTTTCTTAAGGTACGATATTTCCTACAAACACTCAAATGTCAAATTTTCACAAGTTAAAATAATCGAGTAAGTACAAATCGATATCAATCGATAAATTACTTGAGAAGTTCCATCCATAGATAATACTAAATTATATTTAAGATGAGATAAGATATCATCTTATATACCAGAATAAAAAATAACAGTGCAAGGCGTAATTTTAAGTGGCTCTACTAAAGATTTTAAAACAAGACCCCCAAGTTCACTCCAAGTTCGTTGTGTCCCCACGTTCCTCCATTATCGCAAATCACATTCCGACCTCACACCCTTGACCTTGTGGTGTAGGGCGTAACAAACTCAGCTGTCCAATATAGATGTTATTATTTAAATTGTTTTGTAATACAATCCAAATTTATGTCAACCTACCCATGAATGAACATATCACCCATTGGATATCCACTGCTGGACATTGGCCATCCTAAAAAGAAGGAATTTTCTATAATTGTAGAGTGTAGCTTCGCGCGGGATTCTGCCGCCCATTATCGCCCTATACATTTAAGTTATACTGTTTCGATTGATTATACCGCCATTTGTGGTCAGGTACCGCAGTCACTTCTTACGACACTTAGTACAGGGAAAGGTACTATTTTACTCTTTGATGGCCCGATACCGCAGATGGTAGTGAACCTATCTTGTGCACCAAAGGTCGTGATTAGGTTAGATGTTAACTATTTATATGATGACATATGTGTGATATATTTGTGATTCCTCTGTTGTCTGATGTCCGTAACACAAGTGCTTTAAGCGACTTATTACGGAGTCATGTCAATGTATGAGATCTTATGTGAATTTATTGTTTGTCAATATTTATTACTCTATCGGTACCTCACGGTATGTATAAGGGAAATGGGAAGTAGCTAATGATTGATACGTGTAAAAACGCAACATCAACCAAGTTTAAAAAGATTTTCTATACATTTCATAGTCAGCCTTTGTGATATGATTAAATAGTTAATATCATGACTATAATAAAAGATTAAGCTCATAACGCTAAAAATACTACAAAAATACAGACAAGCATAAAAATTAACATTCAATGTACAATAACCTTATTGACCTCCCTCCTTAAAAAAGGTCAATTGCTAGACTCAATAAAGGCTTAAGAAGCTAAAAAGTTATGAGCCCATCGCTTATAAGCTATTAATACAAAAACAATCTAGCATTATATGTAAAAGAACAAATTCTGACATGACATGACATTGAGTGAAACGGGCGTGCAAACTTAGTATGAAACTTTGTTGTTATTGAAGTTATTGGTATTGAAGATATTGGTAGCTAAATTCCGTATAAACGTTTTTCATTGAATCATGAAACACATGTAAAATATTTTTTTTGAAACTCATCCCTTATTTAACAAAGGATGATGTAACAAATACCAAAAGCTTTATCTTAGTATGATGAAGACTTCATACTCAGGTCGTCTACATTAGTACCTCACTCTCACCTATTCTATTACTTTTATTTAATTTTTTATTTCTACCGCTATATGGCTGTGTTCAGGTGTGAAGGGTTATCGAGGCAGTGATTACTGGTTAATGTGATAAGATCTTCAAGTCACAAAGTTGGCAACGCGTTAGTGATATCCTTGTGACATGTCGTTCGTCTATAGGCTGCAGTGACGCTTACTATCACGAAGACTATATGCTTGGAGTTCTTACACACTGATCTTTATTTTGGGATATTTATCGACATCCTTTGGTACCTTTCAATTCTTTATATTTACATTAAGGTATGAACATTTTTATTCAGTATTAAACAGCTTGATGCTCCTTTCGCTTATTATGGATAGGAATAGCATGAAAGTCATTTCGAAGGTCTTATATTGAATTTATATTATTTTATATGTATGCTGTATAATTCGAATAGAAGAACGAGCTTAAATGAAAGTGCGGAGTGGACGGGAAGGAAAGGATGCGAGTAAATGAATAGAGAGAGGTATTCCGAGATCGTAGCACGGTGAGCGTAGGCGTAATGTATTTTTTATTAATACCTGTATATGAATTTTACTGAAAAAACTGAAAAAAAAATTATTAGTATTTAAGCATTTCTGTACATAATTGAATAAAACCTATTTGATGACGTACATATAGTAGTTTTTTATATCTATAAATTTAATTATCGAACTTCTCAGACCTTTTAAGTTCGCAAGGAGGTTTGATTCCGTTTGACAGAACAGTTTTAACCTTGAATAGGGTTGACAACCGAATTCAGACGATTGTAGTAGATTTTATGAGGCACGCATTTCTTCTATGACCGAATCTGTGTGACCTAGCGTCCTTGACCGTGACGCAGGCTTAATCGCGAGCGTGCTAACGGGATGTGGCGTCAGTTGGGTACGGCAGGGCGGCATCGGCGCGCGCCCTCATGGACCGGTCACGTGTAGTTTCAATGTACGTCATTGTTTGTTTTGTGCGTTCGTGATTTGTGACTAGCGGGGCGAGTCTGCAACTCATTTTTGGAATTCATACGTGAATGTTTGCGTTTTGCGGCCATGTTTTCGAATATCGATATGTCGCAGGTATGTGAGTTTAATTGTTGATTAGAACGTTTTTGCGATTATGCATTCGTTTATGTTTTTTAATGTAATACTAATAAGAGTGGTTTCTGCCTCTCACTGATATAGATAAAGTTACGAATACTTTAACCATGATTTATCCAAACAAAAATGTATACTGGGATTCTTTATCATCAGTTTTAGAAACTATTATATCTTCTAAGTGTAGACAACTATATGCTTTCCAAATACAACACAAAGTTACGTATTTAACACACAGGTAGTATGGGTACACATTATAATCGCGAATATAACTTCATTCTGAATAACGTACTTAAAAGCTACTTTATGTAAGATTGTATAAAAACACATTGCCAGAATATTTTAGTTGATAAATCAATCGATTGTTCTAGATTTTAGCTGGAAATAGAGTAGACGGCAACGGTTTAAGTAAGGTCATGTTATTGTTTTAGGGGCAAGGTTATATTTACGTCAGGGTCATTGACCCGAAGGTCACAATGTTTATGGAAGTGTTAACATTTTGAATGTTTATTGTTTCGCAGCTATTATATAAATGCGATTTGCACTCGCGGACTGTAAGAGGTATATGAATTAACTTCTTTTTTGTAGTTATTGTTACAAATTAATTTTATATTTTTTGACCTATAACTAGTTTGTTACTGGTAACATTTTGAGATTGCAGGAGTCACTAAAGAAAAATCTGACAAAGTTATTAAGATTTAAATGTGTAACTTTACTTAGAAGTTACTTTTCTTTCATAGTTTCGACTGTTTATCAAGAGGTTAGCTTAGTTTTTAAATGAAATTTAGACGGATAAACCTTTTACTTCTATGCGGTACTTCTTATATCTACTTCATTTCATCATCATCATAGCGGCCGCAAACGTCCACTGCTGGACATATGCCTCTCCAAGAAAAGGGGAATTTGCTTATAATTGCTGCGTTGGGCAAGTGTGGTGGCAGGATCGTAGAGCGCAACTTCGCGACAAGGACGCTGTTGCCCATCCTCATCCTGTTGTATTAAAGCTGCGCTGCCTCGAATGGATGTACCGCCATCTGTCGGTGCCGGTACGACACCTGGTACAAGGGTAGGAACTTCGTAGGAATTCGACTCAGCTGGTACCAGACGGCTAATATGTAATAACTGCAACTTTATTTGATGGTTGGCTGCTTTGTGCCAATTAAAAAATACTAACTGTATCCGGTGGCTTTGCTTCCAAGTGCAATAAGAAATGAAGTACCAGAATTGTCAGACTATACTGCCAGTATATTTATTCAAAATAACGTCGCTTAAATTCATCAGGACGGATACCGGCAGAGTAGAATAGTACCTCCCTCGTGTAGTTGTTAGAGGCGACTAAGATTCCAGTACCGACAGATAGCGGTATATCCATCCGAAACAGTATAGTTTAAATACAAAGGATGGGGATGGGCAGCACCATCCTTATCGCGAAAGCTGCGCTCAGCGATTGCCAACACGCTTGCCCAGCGGGGCAATTATTGGCAAAATTCCCTCTTTTTTGGGGGCCTATGTCCTGCAGACCTCCGACGACTGTAATGATGATGATGATTGTTCCCGTTACGGAGCGATTCAACGACATTATCTCCATGATTTTCCAGCGCTGCAGTTACAGGTAAGGATTCAAAGGAAGCCTTAGTCCGACAGTGACTATCTTGCAACTGACACAATTGCAGCAAGCAGAAATGGTAAATGCTGTAAAAAGCGTATACACAAATGTTTGTTGATCTCATAATTGCAGGATTTTCAAGTTTTTCAGGTGTGTATTTGTTGAAATACTTTGCGCACTTCCGCTACGACGCTGCGCGTGATATTTATTTGTATAAACATAACATGTTCTAGCATTTACGTGAACAAATTCTTTTAATGGTTTTTAAACGTGGTTTATTTAACTTTTTTTTTTTGAGGTTTCAGTTACCTGACGGTAGTTTCCAAAATTGAACTGAAAGATGAAAAAGAGTATTTATTTTATTAAAAGAAAAAAATTACTGGGGATTGCTTTATCAATATTAAGATATTTTTTGACGGACACTTTGGCGCAGATGGTAGTGATCCTATCTTGTGCGCCAAAAGTCGAGGGTTTGATACCCAGGACAATTATATGTATGATGATTTAATGGATGTATTTTAGTATTATATTTGTGATTCCTCATTAGTCTGATGTCTGTAACACAAGTGTTTCAAACGACTTAACACGAAGTCAGGTCAATGTATGAGATGTGGTGTAAATTATTATTATTAGATATTATTATCTTTTCAAGTAACAAATAGCTTCAAAGTAACTATATATGTTCAAATACTTCAAAGTAACGTGAAGCGATTTATAAGTATTGTATAAAATTGTTATGCTGGAAAATATTTACAATAATATTATTAATATACAAAGCTCCTGTCATAATAGGATATCTGAATATCCGACTTATGTAGGCGGAAGGAAATATACAAAGTTCGCCAGCAACACCCAGGCCCATCTAACAAAATAGGTGTTGCTTGAAATGGAAGCGCACACAGCGCGCGGCATATTTGTGCAGCCTTGCGCCTGATGCATTGTAAACATTGTCTAATTTACATACTGCCGCTGCAGATTTACAATTTGCTTCGGCGAGCTTTCTGCATTTGTTTTTCTAGTCTCTGCTGACATAACAGAAAAGTCTCTGACTTAAAAGAAAAGAAATATTGTTTCTTTGAAACAATATTTATGTTATTCGTATGATAGTTGTTTGTTATGTTATCAATCCTGATTATAATAACGATAGGATTTGACGGGACCGATCTCATCTTGTGCGCCAAATGTCGTGGGTTCTATCCCCAGGATAAATATGATATTATTTTTTGAGTTTGTTCTGTGTCTGGGTGTCTTTAAGTATTACATTTGTGATTTCTCTGTTATCTGATGTTCGTAACAGACGTGCTATTGTTATTTTTTATTGATACAGAAATAAAATAAAAATTAAATATGCCATTAGGTACCGGCAGAATAGAATAGTTAAACCTCCCTTGGTACCAGTTGGTGTAAGAGGCGAATAAGGTACCAGGACCGACAGAGAGCGGTATATCAATTCCTCAATAGTGTAGCTCAAATGCACAGGGCGGGAATGAGCAGCAGCATCTCAATTGAGAAAGCTGCGCTCTGCGATTGCCAACACACTTGCCCAGCGTGGCTATGATGGATCAAATCCCCCTATTTTGGGCAGGCCTATGCCCAACAATGGATTTCCAATGGCTGATATGATAATAATTATGAAATCAATTGTTTAATATAATTTTGAATAAAAAGAAGAATAGGATTCATTGTATTTATTCAAATGTATATAATACAGAATTTTATATTATAGATACATTAACACCTAGACACAGAATAAACAGAAATGTCTGTCCAGGTGATGAGCAAACTCACGAACTTAAGCACAGAATCGAATGCGTCATCGGGCCCGTCAATTTTAAATAATTGAAATCTCGTCCAAAATTAGTGCACGTAGAAGCCTACAGCGCGGTATATTTGCGCAGCTGCTCGGCCTGATGGATTGTAAACAAGGTCTAATTTACTCACTGCTTTACCTAGTTTGCAACTGAAAATAGTTTTATCTGTGCATTTGATGATCAGTATAGTGTAAGGGCTGAGAGTTGTAACGCACTGATTGCATGTTTTGTTTCTACGTTGGCAAATTAAATTTTTCTAATATTTAAGTATCAAAAACCTTTGAATGAATTATGAAGCAACTATACAATAATAAAGTTTATACACATAAACTATTAAAGGTTTTGTTCTTTTGTTCTGTTTTTTAAATATGATAACAAGTGATGTTTCAGCTCTGAACGCCTGCCAAGTTCTGTTAGCAAATTTGCTTATTATTAAGTGTGGCGTACAGACAGGAATGAATTTTTTTCTACACCTACATATAAACGAAGTTGAAGTGTTTGTATGTATTGCTAAAAACAGCCTTTTTAAAATAGGCAATCGAAAGAATGTACGGTATTGATAAGATAAGCTTTTAAAATTTTTGTCTGTCTGTTTAAAGTCGGAACGATTGTAACGGGAATTTTACTGATGGATAGATATGTTCTCAAGTAACCTTATTAATTAGTAACACAACGCGGTAGTTCCAATTTTATTTTTATTTTGGACAAATTTGTATAGGTTGATTCGTGCACTTATATTATGAAATGTTTTTTTAGTAATATATATTAATATAATATAATAGCTATATATTGACTTAATTTCTATGATAACCTTTCTTAAGCCAATTTTTATTTAGTTTCTGTTATTATATTTTCAAATGGTACAAAATACAATATATCTTTACAGCTAACAAGTAAAGTTTACATTCTGTTTGAAAAAATCCGTTTTTAGGCACCTCTTTAAAAAAATGTACATAAATAGATTAAAGAATAATACAATAAAAGATCGATGTGATGTAAAAGATGATGTTGTGACAACAATAGAGAAAGAAATAATAAAAGCAGAAATATATAGGGTGGAAGTGAATGGACGAGTTGGTACAGGGCGACCAAGGCGAACATATGTTAACCAGGTGGAAGAGGTATTAAAAAAGGACCAAGTCAGAAGTTCCAAGAATAAACGAGCGTGTATGAAAGGCGTACAAGGCGTAACCTTAGTCGCAAGTAAGGGAAGCGATAGAGGTATGCCAAGATCGTAATAAGTGGAAATCCATAGTCTCTGCCTACGCCGACTGGACACAGGCGTGATGTATACATGTATACATACAACGATTCGAAAAAATATATATACAATATACATTTTTATCAAATCTAAAAGTTCCAGGGAAAACATTAAAGAAATCTTTATTGACCATTAATACGGATTGAAGCTCGCTGTACAGCACGTCATATTTGCGCAGCGTTTCTGTCTGATGGATTGTAAACAACGCCTGGTATGTAACTGGAAATAGATGCGTTAGTTTTCATCATAACCTAATTGCTAGTACAGTTATATTTGTTAATTGATTATTTTATGTAATCTGGTTAAAAATGATTAATGGATCGAGTTTCCTGTGCTATTAAAAGAATTGCTATCAGTGTATTGAGAACAGAGAAATGGTGCTGGCAGCGGATTGACTATATCAATATCTTTGTTAGATACATTTAGCTGCAGTATTGATAAATCACCTAGACTTCGATTGCAGCGCCATCTACCAGGCTGATTTGTGGTTACCATCTGAACGCATACAAAAAATCATTCAAATCGACCCAAAAGTTTGGTTCAGTATTTCAGAATTCAGTGACATACACACGTACAGTAAAATTATATATATAAAAATATAATACTCATCAAAAAAGTTGCAAAAAGTCTACTATTGGATGTAAATCTCCACAAGAAAGGGAACCTTTGATCAACTGCCTCGCTGGGTAGGCCTGGTGCTAACCACAAAGCCTATAGCTTAGTGACGGAAATACCATCCCTACCTTGTTGAGTATGTGCTACTCTGATTTAAGGTAACTCGCTGTCTTTACCTGCGGTACATCAGTCGATATACCCAGCGGTATATCTTATAATATCTGGTATAGAGGGAGGTACTATTTTACCCTGCAGGTGCCCCAACGTGTAATTAAAGGTACTAGTATACAATTTGTAGTTTCTGCTACATTCACCTTCTCTTTATATTCTAAAGAGAGAAAACTGGCCGTATTTTGTACGATGTAGAGAAACAATTTATTGAAATTCTTATCTCCCGTTAGTGCGGATTGAAGCTCTCTGTACTGCACGGCATATTTGCACAGCGGCTCTGTCTGATGGATTGTAAACAACGCCTAATTTACATACTGCCGCTCCTAGTTCGCGTGCATCTTTGGTAAAATGTAGTCAGTGCATTAAAACGTATTTACTTTCAGCTTAAAACATAACACGATAGAAACAACAGAGCATCGCGCTTCAGTTTAGAGCCTTCGTTCGGTTATATTACTGAATTACCTATTGACGGCGCGATGGCGCATTCGACTGTATCCCGGTTTTAAGCGTGAATGGTCGTGGATTCGATCCCCACCAGGGAAACCATTTCATGTTTTTGGGTGTAACATATATATATACATATATTAAAGTACTATATTTGTTATACCTCTATTGTGTGATATCCGTAAGACAAATGATCTACGCTAACTATGACAGAGTCAGGTCATTATTTATTTTACCATAAATGTATATGGCTTCCGATTCGACTTCACAGGCATGCTCACACCCTGTCTTTATTTTACCAGATTCTGTTCGACCTTCCCTACCCTTCAGATCTTAAAAATCGTTTTATGTTCCTAGGTGATAGCCATGAGAAATCTCTCAGGTCATCAGATAACCTTTTACTGAAAACGCCTGTGCATTCCACGACGTTTTTTAGTAAGTCCTTTACGGCTCAGGCTGTTCGTTTGTGGAATGCACTCCCGCTTAATATTAGATGCACGCAGTATGTGTTTAAACGGTTGGTGAAGGATCAGTTTCTTTCATTATAGTTATATCTAATTATATTTCCTTAAATACAGCCTGGAAGAAATCACTATTTACTTTATAATTACCGTTTTTTTCATGTACTTTTATGTTTGGTGTACAGTAATGTATTTATTATTATTATTATTTTTATTATTATATTTATAAAATATTGGTAATGCTCACTTTAATTGGAATACAACCCTCCATTTATAAAAAAATAATTACTAGCCGCTGATACATAAATGTGCTTTTTCGGGCAGACACACCGTCTAAGTCAGTACTGCTACCGCAGTTACATTTTACGTGACACCTGGTACACAGAAAGGGCTATTCTACTCGGCCGGTACCCAACGTCATATCAACACTACCACAACCAATACAACTTATCGTAGAAACTGAGAGATATTTTGTAAAATTTACGCTTTAATTTAATAACGACTTCAATAGGCGATTTAGAAGAAAGTTAAATTTCTTTTTATTTTGATAAAAATAAAAATGTAAATAGTTACGTTTAAAGCCGTTAAAAGGTAGTTTTTTTATTATACTCAGGTCGACAAACAAGTATACAGTCCGCGTGATAATAAGCATCACCGCAGTCTATAGACGCTCGTAATATCACAAGGATATCACGAACGCGTTGCTAACCTTGTGACTTGAAGATACTATCACTTTATCAGATTTCACTGCTTCTCACTCTTCAATCCGGAATGCGAACACTGCTCTTTGGCGGTATAAATAGGTGAGAGCGATGTACAAATGCAGAGTTTTGTGTGAGTTTAATTGAATTTATTTTACAAGCCCTACTCATAATATTAGTTTCTAAGATTGTTGTATCAAAAGAAAGTTTGCCTTTATACATTAGCATAAGAAAATAACAGTTTAAGTCCCAAACGCAAGGCAATAACAAACACCGTTAAATTTACGTCTTACTTCTACCTAACAGTATCAGACCGCAGGTACACTCAACCCTTGCAATAACGAGGTAACTTATCATAAACCTCGTTAACCCTTGAGGAAGCCTACGAAAAAAATTAAAGTGCCCGCTCCACCCTTAAAGCGTTGTCTAATAAAAACGAATGTGCCCATAAACAAGGTTCGCGTACCAATTCTAATTGAGTTATTCGTCTGAACACTAGAGGGTTGATTTTTGTGCTTTTTTGCCATTGTTATTCTCTGTTTATTCATGTTTTTAGAGTTATGATGATATCAGAAAATTGGAGCATCATATAAACCCAGTAATTTTAACATAGTTTAAGTCACTTTTACGAAGTTTGAAAAAACCTGAAATATTAAAGAGCCCTCTCTATTCTTTAGATAATTTTTTTTATTACATGAGGCCGGCAAACAGGGATACAGGCCGCGTGATAGTTAGCGTCTCTGCAGCCTATAGACGCTCGTAATATCCTAAGAATATCACTAACACGTTGCCAGCCTTGTGACTTGAAGATATTATATTACCCAGTAATTTTCAAGCCTCTCTCACACTTTGAACCGCAACACAGCAGTGTTAACACTGCTATTTGGCAGTAAAAAAAGTAAGAGTGAGGTACCAGTTCAGACGACCTTTGTATATGAGGTCTACCTCATGTAAACTAAAACCTTTGGAAACTATCCCGGTGTTAAAAGTAGCATATTGGACTTCTTTAGCTTCAAACTGCGTGTATAATTTTACCCATTATGGCTTTTACCCGGCTAATACGTGAAAGCGATGAAAATATAGTTTAGGGTTACAATATGTTAGTACATACTGTTATTGTTGAATGTTTATTAATGAACGACGAGTTTTTTTATCGTTACTAGCGGGAATTTGTTTTTTTTTATTCGTCCGTGCCTTTTTATTTGTGATGATAAGGTAACAAACAAACGCACAGAAGAAAGCACTTGCGCATTTACTATAGTCATTATCATATTCCTGCACTGTGCATTTGGGCTGCACTGTTTCGGATCAATAAACCGCCATCTGTCGGTTCGGGTACCTTATTTGCCTCTTACTACACCTGGTGTAGGTAGAGACTAATTTACTAAAGTAAAATAATATAATCTGTATATTATTAATATATATAACTATAACTTAATTGCTAGAAAGGATCAACGTAAAATCTAACACATTTAAAGTGAATGGAGAAAAAATAATTTTTTTTACAGAAAAAAATTAACTAGAACAAAAAATTAATTAAATAAACATTACACTAGTACACTACTGTTTGAATGGCACATTGGCAATGGCATATTTACACATCTCATACATTGACCTCATTCCGAGGTAAGTTGGTTAAAGCACTCGTATTATGGATAAAAGAGAACAGAGAAATCACAAATATAATACTAACAATATATTTTTACGGTAAAAATTTGAATATATATCCTCACAAATATCATCATGTAATTTCATCATTTTTCTGGGTAGGAATCGCGGGGTTGCTACTGCCCATCCCCACCCTGTGCATTTAAACCACACTATTTCGGGTGGATTTACTGCCATCTGTCGTTTCTGGTACCTAAATCGCCTCTTACGACACCTTGTATAGAGGGAGGTACAATTTTGCTCTGCCTGGTACCTCACGGTTAAATACAACACATTTACATATAACTTGATTTTTAAAATCTTATTAAGTTATTTAAAATATGAGTAATACATTCTAAAAAGGAAAAATGTAGCTCAATAATGAGCAAGCTGGCAAGATAATTGTTTTAGAGATTTTTTTTTGGGTATCTCCCCCACATATTAAATGGGATCGAATTTTTTATGGTCCATACACGCGCTAACTGGATTTCCGTGTATGGAAACCTCTTTATTGGCACTCAGGGGATGTGCTTAAAGCAGATGGTGGCATTCATTGACAGCCACATCGTGTCTATACCTATATATATATGTAATATCAGTATTAATAAATATTATACCCTGTTTCCCTTAGCCGCATCACGTTTTTTTTCACAAAAAGGTACTTATTTTATGAAAAAGTAGTAATAGATTCGCGAATAATTTGAATAAATGAAATGAATCTTTAGTTTTCCAATGTAACATTCGCACTTTTGGAAATATAAAGATTTTTTTGTCACTAATAATATTATATAATAATATAGTAATATAGTATTTGATAATATAGTATTTGATAATAATTGGCGCGCTGGTAATTAATATCGTTTAAGACAGATCCAGCAATCGGTCAGTCAAATCTGTAAAAATAATATGTATAAATGATTCATTATTTCCCTTGGTCACGGTGTGAGCGGTTGGATCGATTTTACAAATTAAATTTTGTTGTGTTAGTTATTGCCCGAAAAAGGTCCTAATAAAATAAATTCAATCAAGAAAACTGCGCCGGCATATTAAATAATTATAAGAAAACATAACGCTTATATTTCCTTTTAAAATGCAATGGTTATACCTTTAATATTATTTATTTATTCATAAAGAGAACAAACAACACCTTAAAAGCTAAAGAAATACAAGGACTGTGATGTACATTTCTTTGTGTTCTCTTAGTTTTAGTTTGCCACAGAAAGCCTATAAATATTAAGTTGGGGTATAACGCAAATCTTAACCTATATAAAATTAAACTTGAATAAGACATATTAAATTGATCTACATACATACGTAGTTATTCTAGCTTACAAGTACTTAGAATACATGTATAGCACATATCTATGTTATACAAACCATTTAGCCATGAGGTGAGAGGTACTATTTCACTTTTATATAATTTTATTATAATTTTA
The DNA here is from genome assembly GCA_020976665.1 of Heortia vitessoides. Taxonomy (NCBI): domain Eukaryota; kingdom Metazoa; phylum Arthropoda; class Insecta; order Lepidoptera; family Crambidae; genus Heortia; species Heortia vitessoides. Next base: position 1,727,229 of record JACJUM010002543.1, read on the forward strand.
TAATATGTATTAGCTATAATACAGTTTTTTTATTACTTCAACTCAAACCTAATTTAAAGATATATAAACATAAATAGTTCTAGAAGGACGCATTCAGTTAGGTCAACTAGTTTTATATATTTTTCATTAATTTCACACCACTTCGGATCTAAATATTCGCTCGAAACGATTGTGCATTTTCCTGTTAAGATTTAAAAGGCATAAGATTTTTTATTTATCAACTCTTAAGGAAGTAGCATAAGTATTGAAAATAAGATTGTAAAATAAATGTAATCGATCTTCAAACGCGGTTTGCGTTGATTTTTTTAAGTATATATATTTTACATAAAACATTTCTCAACAATGGCTTTAAAACGCATTTGGTTCAACTTTTATTCGTCTGTTTGAAGTTCTGATTGCCGATGCCTTATGATTTGACAGTTTTATGGCTTTTTTCGTTGAAAGTGGATCCCACGTCGGTGGAATAGTGGCTATTGAAATTGCTATCAAAAGTATAAATATAACACCATAATTATCATTTACCTTATGATCTGAATTAATCAGAATACCAGTTATAAATTCTACACATACTTGATATCAAACTTTTAAATTTGTTCATATCCACTCATGAGTTATTTATTTAATTAAATTGTTTTACCGAACAAATGAACTATTATTTCAGCAGCAATAGAGTACAAGAATAATAGTCCAGGAGTGCACAATGTAAACCCCGTTGTTTACGATACATCAGCCGGCACAGTTGCGCAAACAATGTTTAGCAAATATGAGTTTTAATTGCCAGAGATAGATTTTCTATTCCATTTCAAGTATGTTTGAATTAATCTAATTGCAATAGTACCTAATTATTATCTTGTTTATTCGGAAATAACAATAAATTATATCCGATATGTGGACTTCAAATGACTGTAACGATAATACAGTCATTTGAAGTCCACTTCTGGACAGAAGCCTTCCCAAGAAAAGGGTAATTTTACCTATAATTGTCGCACTAGACAAGAGTGTTGGCAATCACAGAGTGCAACTTATGCAACGGGGATGCTTCTGCCCATTCCCACCCTGTTCATTTGAGCTGCACTGTTTCGTATGGATATATCCGCCATCTGTCGGTTCTGGTACCTTAGTCGCCTCTTACAACATCTGCTACAGGGGGATTTGCTATTCTACTCTGCCAAAACTTACCTCATATCTGATAACACGAGTAATCCTCAATGTATATCTTATTACTGCTTATCAATAAAGGCACAAATAAAATTTTGTTGATTCATCGTTATATCAGGCCTCCCTGTAAAGGAAGATTCTCTCGCAATTGCCGTGCTGTGCAGGTGTAATGATAATCGCAGATATACCGCCATCTGTCCGGTTCCAGTATCTCAATCGCCTCTTACGACACCTGGTACAAGAGGAGGTACCTACCTTCGATCAAGGCTTTAGTTCGTAGGACTACCTGTGCGCCGTCCTCTTGGGTAGGTTTTTTCACGCAAGACACATCATGTAATAAGTTAAGTGTACAACAGTGAACGTCCTGTACTGTGCTAAGTATTGCATTTCATATGATCAACGAAAGCACACAAACGATCAACGAAAGCACGCAACAATATAATATGGGCAAAATACCCCCTATTTTGCCCATAATTACAACGTCAAGTGGGCGTGGTGGCAAACCCAGAGTCAATCTAGCATCACTATTGAATTTGAGCTACACTTTTCATCGTGGATATACCCATATGTCGGTACCGCTACCTAAGTCGCATCTTACGGCACCTAAAATAGGGGGAGATTCTCTGCCGTACTCCACGACGACAGAATTTAAAGATATTATTTTCTAAACGTTAAAGCATGTATTAAAATCACATTATATCAAGTATTAATGTTAGTATAATCTTTCATAGTCCTCTTTTCTAGGTCCTATAAAATAAATTATTCATTCAAGGGCGCTGCCGCCGGTTTTTATAATGAAATCCCAAGGAACTATGGCTAGTCTGGCAATGAATAAATTTAATGCCAGCATGAATCAAAGATAACCTATATCTGAAAGTGTCGTTTTCGGTATTTTTTTTGTAGGAATAATTAGATAGAGTTTATCTGATGATCCATTTAAGTCACATTGAGTTAATAATTTGTTGTGTCTATTATTTTTTGAAGGTTTATTACTTACCTTTTCAAAGATAAGATACCTTCCAGTGGAAGCTCCGTCCACCGTTAAAAATTATACTTTACTTAAGTAGGCCTATTAGAAGCAAGCAAACTTAAAAATAATAAAACAAAAAAAATTTGAAAATATTCTATTATAAGTAAAGTTTTGAATAGAGACCACGTATCGGCAAGCGCAGCGTAGGGCGTTCATCCACAAGATGGATAGACGATTTGACTAAAACCGCAGGATCGCGCTGGACACAGGCCGCATACAACCGGTCCTATGGGAGATTACTTGGGGAGGCCTATGTCCAGCAGTAGACGTCTTATGGCTGATATAATGACGATAATGATGATTCTATTATATTCATAATAATAATGACCCTAATGTCCTTATGGGATCATAAGAGTCATTCGACATATCGCACCTGAATATCGAAGACTGCTTCATCTCAAAATAACATGTATGCCATAATTTAAGATACATCGCCATTCATTCACAAATTTAAATGAAAGGACGAATTCCATCCGAAAATTTTAAAAGGACAATATGTACAAAAAGATTTTTTAAGAACAAGTACATGAAATGGACCCTAAACTATCATTTACGTCAACTTCGACAGGTCTTTATAAAATTGCATTTTTCAGCTGTTGAAGTCTTCATCTAGGGAGGTGCGATATATTAGGTAGGCATACCTAAAACAAGTGTGCCAGCACCAGACATTTATACAACTATCAGGCTAAACAGACACGAACCCTTCTTCCTAATAGAGAAGAACTACTTGTTTTGTTTATGGTGTTCATCCATCACCAGCCTTTACAGTTACATGTGGAAGTAGCTCTCTACGGTGCCTTGCAGCGATTTCAAGAACTAATACCAGTACAAGCCACAGATGCAGCAGATGCAAGTCTTACCAATGTGGTCCATCCGTTGTCCGTGTGGGCCCATGACTATTAACAACTAGTACCTCGTGGATTGAAGTCTACTCCCTTTTCTCCAGAGAGGTATTGGAGCTGGACTCACGATTTGATCTTCGTTCGAGACATCGGATAGGCCGATGATTTCCTCTCATTTCGACGGGCCGGATGTCATAGATCGTAGAGACCCTATCTTATCTAGTTGAAGGTCGTGGGTTCGATCCCCACCCAGAACAAATATTTATATGACATAATAAATAACACCCAGACACAATAAATATTTATATTTGTTATGTGTCTGGGTGTTATTTATAAGTATATAAATATTACATTTGTAATTCTTCTATTGTCTGATATTCCTAATTTAAGTGCTTTCAGTTACTTACATCGGAGTCAGGTCAACGAATGAGATGATCTTATGAGATGTCGTGTAAATTTATATATTTTTTCCGAGAAGATACCGGAGTTTTAAGGCAGGTTCACATAACAGGTTCTCCTAAAGCTGCTAGGTCTACAGGCACTCATGTAGAAACTCACGGTAATTCCAGGTAATAGGTGCTGGCATTAGAGGTGCTTCATGGCAGAGTAAAGTAACCCCACCAACTTGCTAAAGGCTCCTCGGGCCACGTCTTCATCGTTTGCATCCGCCTATCGGCACTACCAGACTCGTACTTACTGTGCACAAGGTGGAGCACCCGGTCAAACGGATAGTAACAAGCAGGCAAAACATTGCCCCATTTCTACTAGTTGTAGAAATGGGGCAATGTTGTACCTTATAAAGCTACTGCGAATCCAAACCTCAGTTTCGGAGATATCACGTGAATAGAACTCTGGCAAGAACTGCCTCGCGGTCGGGCTACTCTCTGAGCCTGTAGTACCCAATAGTTTCGACTGAGAACTCGTGGGTTCTCTGTAAACCCTGTCTAATCGAAGGCTAAACAGACATACAAGGATATGTATTTGGTACAAATCCATACTTATTTATATTTTAATGTGTTCCTCAGAAAAATAATTGTGCGCCAAAGGTTTCAAACTACATTCTTTTAAATAAAGATTGAATAGAATAAAATTACACATGTCAATGTAGTAGAGTCGCACTAAACATTTGTATTGGCATCTCATCACCGTCATTTGTATACATTACTCAGTAATCAGATGTAATATAAAATTATATTGTAAAAGCATTCTATATATAACCTAAGACAGATACCTAGTTTGACATCTGTCATTCCAATCAAGCCGTTTTTAAACGGCCATAATATGTATCACTCTTATATCAGTAAAGATAAAAGAAATATTTTTACTAGACTAGATCGACAAACAAGGATACAGTCCGCGTGATAGTAAATGTCATTACAGTAATAGACATTCGTAATATTACAAAGAGTGCCGCGTTGCCACCTTGTCATTTGAAGATAATATTATGCCAACCATTTAAAACACAGTCATACGAACACTGCAATTTGGCGGTAGTATTAAGTGAGAGTGACTATACGAGGTGTTCCTCAAGATCAATTTATTTACATTACAAAAGTTTCACATATAAAGTATATTTATATGTGAAATAAAATGATTTAACGTTACTTACAAATCTCAGCTGTGATCTATCACTCTTATATCAGTATGGATATAAAAAGTAACGACATAAGTAACATCTGTTGTATGTATTTTTTTAAACACAAATTTTTGATATTTTTATCACAAATCTATAGTTCGGCGAACACATTAAGGCTACCATAAACTATAGACGCTAGCGGCATCGCTAGGATGTTATTAGCGTGTCACGAACGTAACGTATTATCACAAAAACCAGTCATTTCATTGCCTTTGAACTAGTATCCAGCCATACTTGCGCACAGAAATGGGAGGGGGTGAAGTATTTTTGGATGATCAAAGGTCGTCTGTATATGTCTTGTCGATTTCTTAGAAATGTTCGCATAAATAATATAATAATAATAATAATAAATTTACACAACTACTCATACGTTGACTTGTTTCCGCGATAAGAACCTTAAAGCATTTGTGTTACGGATACCGGTCAACAGAATCATAAAGAATTTTATAGTTAAAAAAAAATAATACCCAGACACAAGACAAACACAAATGTGGGTTGCAATCGCAATTGGAATCCATACCGGTGTCTGCGCTAACAACCGTTGTATTAATAGTATGTTATAGTAATTAAATTCAATCCCAAACAGTTTCATCATTGATTAAAATCGTAGCAATAAGTTTATCTTCACGCAATTCTTGAATTTATTTAAAGACATATTTGTAATCCTACTTAGAATTTTATGATAAAATCTTATACAATTGCCCCTGAACGAGTTACTTAATCTTTGGAATGGGCACTGCAAGCTTATCCTTATTTATAGTATTAATATAACGGATATCACTGTTTTTCTGAATATCAGTTATATTTTTGTGAAAACATATTGACTGTGTACAGTCATTACCTTTGAATTTGTGTCTTAAAGATTATTTGTTATTGTATTAGGCTCAACCATCTTTATAGACGTCCCTTCAAAGTTAAGTACAGCTGTTAAAGAAACGATATCCATTAATTTAACAGCTATTAACAAGCTTTATCTGAGTCGAGACCCAATATACGCCATCTTGCGAGGCTAACATAGCATTACCCATAAAACTAGTACATACGCTACGCTTGTCACCTAGTCAAGTGGTCTCTAGCAATCAATCCCTCCGATCCAGCATCCAGGTGTTAAGGTTGCGATCCACTGCACGAACATCTAAGGCCTTACTAACGAGTTATTCGTTGGTATTACATCAAAAGGGAAGAGCGAAAAGAACAGATTTTTCTTATGATAAACTACCTAGCCCTACAGACGTCTCATGTATATATCATAAAAAATATGCGACTATAAATTGAGATAAATACTATCCTATCTCTAAAATTCGATAATAATTGTACAAAGTAAGCAAAAGTGATTGAAATCGCTTCAGTAGTTTAGAAGTTATATAGTTTGCACGCTATTTCAAATATGAAGCTTATTCTAAAGTCTCGGTTCACGCGTTCTCTATTCATAATAAAACTACCCTTTTAACGGCTTTAAAACGCAGTTTATTTAACTTTTTAAAATTTTTATTCTTCGTTTTCAAGAACTTCTTTAAATCAGTAAAAATTATAATTACATCACAATTGAGATGACAAAAGATCTCTTTACCGAAATATAAGATTTAGCGGTGAAAAGCCATTTTAAGGAGCAAAAGAGTCAGGAAAAAAATGTCTTTTTGTAACAACAACCGAGCCGCGAGGTACCGGCAGAGAAGAATGTATCTCCCCCTGTATCAGGAGTCGTAAGAGGCGACTAAGGTACCAAAACTGTCAGATGGCGGTAAATCCATCCTAAACAGCGCAGCTCAAATGCACAGGGCGGGGATAGGCAGCAGCATCCCCATCGCAAAAGCAGCGCTCTGCGATTGCCAACACGCTTACCCAGCACGTCAATTATGGGCAAAATTCCCCCTTTCTTGGGGAGGCCTATGTCCGGCAGTGGACTGTCAATGGCTGATATGATAAAGATTTCTAAAAAAATAAGTGAACCGATGGCAAATTTGGTCATATTCCTTAGTCTTGTGTGTCGAGTGGCAAGGGTTCTATTCCAGGAACTAATATTATTTTAATAAACGTTTGTGTTTCTTTATGTATCTAGATGTTATATGTATGTATTTAATATGTAATATCTATGTTATTTGATAACTTTAATCGTAATTAACACAAAGTTATGTAACTCGGAGTTTTGTATTTATCAATTTGCAAGTTACATATCTATCGCCTCTCTCAACATATTTGCTGGTGGTCCACCCTAACAGCATGCAGATGCAAAGCTTCTGCTCGTTACGAGGTTTTTCGCTGCTGTGGATTTGTGAAAGGAATTTACGATCACTAATTAATACCTGGACTGCAGGCACATGGTGGAGTTTGGCCTTGTTTACGAAGGACTATGATTGGCTGACTTCTGCTGGGGAATTATGATCGTTGGTTCTCTCAATTAGCCTATACTTTATTCTGTGGAAACCATATACAAAGTCCTTACATGTTCAAGTTCTCCACAAGTAAAATTTTATGAAAATCGTTTGTTATAAATTGCTCCTTCTCACTGCTTACAAAAAAATTGCCGTTTGGACCGATTGTATGCAAAAATTGTTTACGGCTTCTATGCCCAGGTCTACGTTTAGAGTCATTTGTCCAGTGAACGGGAAAGTATAGTACATATATAATTAGTCGCAAATATTAAATATATTATTTAAATAAATTCAATATTTGATTTATTCACACACTATAATAATTAAGAAAAATTTTGCTAATACAGATTCTGTAAAAAAACGCTTAAAACATGAATACCATTCATTAATCTAATGATTGGAGAGTTTAGTTGGAATATCTGGGTACAATTCAGAGCTAAAATACTTGGATTTGACTAAAGTAAGGAAAATATATTGAAAGTTCTGTAATCATCATTATAGCAGCTATAGAAGGCATCCACAAGAAGAGGGGATAATGATTTTAACTGCCTCGCTTGACAATACTGGCAATCGCAGAGCGTAACTTTGCAATGGATATACCGCCATCTGTCGATTCCGATAACTCAGTTGCCGCTTACAGAACCTGGTATAGGGGAGGTATCATAGTACTTTGCCGGTATCCCACGGCTCACAGAAATTTATATTTAACTTTTACATATGAATTCATTGACTTTTTCATACCATACAACTGTCAAAGTATATGGTTACAAAAACGTCGAACACCAAAAATATTAATCTCCGAAATTAGCGTGTTTTAAAGCCGTAAGATATAAATTTCATTGTTAAACGTAAAAAGTATTTTTTTCATAATAATAATTAGTATGTTCACAAAATCTTCTTGTAATAATATTTCCTGCTGACTTTGCCTGTACTTTCCATTTGAGCTACATTGTTTCAGATTGATATACCGCCATCTGTCGGTTTCGGTACCTCCGTCACCTCTCACGACTGGAAATACCGAAATATTTAAATAATATCAAAACCTACTTCTCTTTTTCATATTTACCTTAACATTAGAAATGGGTTTTAATTACCAATATGGGCACCGACCCTTCACTGACTTCACGGCGTCTGATCAAACATTTCCAGTGATTTCTTTTGGGACGCTCTTTGACGAGGCACCTGATTTAAGACTTATTTGCTGGTCATTGGTTTTTAATATTACTTTATGATTAATTAACATAGTACCCAGATTTTTTTATTAGCTAAATGATGACTATTCGATGTCAACCCGATAAAATTTAAAAACTAAAAAAGAAATAAATAAAGAAAGAAATGTTGATTTGTAATAGTTCGCGATGGCATATTTCTAGCTTTTAGGTATACCCGTGCGAAGCTGGAGTGGGTCGCTAGTACGCTCGTATACTTAATTATATAAAAGAAGAAGTTGCCAATGACATTCAGACAATCGGACAGCTGTAACCGCTAATGGTAGAAACGTGAAATTTTTACAGATGCTTTAATTTAACAAGCAAGATGTTATAAATTGGACGCACACTAAGAAGCAATTTAAAAACGAATACCTATAAGGAATGAAATAGAGGTTGCAAGTTTGCAATAAATTTGATTAAACTCGAGAATTATGATTTAAAAACATTTAATAGTAAAACTGTTAATTATCTATCACAATTCACCCTCTAAGGGGTTGAAAGTTTAATGAGGTATTGATGCTTTTACTATTATATTGAACGAGCAGCGCACCGTTTCACCCGCGTTACATTGTAGAAATTTTCCCTTTTATTCCCTTAAAATTTAGTTGATTTTCGAAAAAATATTATACACTTGTTTCATGACTTTTAATGCAGAACCTTTTAACTGAATTTCATTAGAACTACTTCAACAGCAAAGTTTTGCGAATTAATAATTAATAGTTTTAATTTATCGTTGCACCTTTATTTTACTCCTTTAGGAGGTGAATTTTCAAAAATTGTTTCTTAGTGCCCCACTATGTTCTGAAAGGAACCCCTGTACAAAATTTCAAGTTTCTAACCCTTACGCACTGCATTGATATGACAGTCAGTCAGTCAGTCAGCTTCTCCTTTTAAATACATAGACTATATCTTATTATAGTCCTCAATATACAAATAGAAACACTTTTACATTTATAGCATAAGTATTTGTGTTATTTCATATATATTTTAATTATATGTGGTGTTTCTAAGATCGTGTTCATATAATTCATAATCAGTACAATAAATCTGTTATTCTCCTAATTAATTAAGATACAATTAAATCGATTGCCATAATATAATCTATAAATGGAATTAATAAGCAGGATGTAATCAAATCACGCCAGTGTCCGCAATCAAGCCATTTGAAATAATAATTAGCCATCGCCAAATGATTTGTGGCTCTGCATGTGTCTGATGGCCTGCTTTGTATAGAACACCATGTTTGTTATAGACTCTCTCTCTCTCTCTCTCTCTCTCTCTGGAAGGCAAGATTGTATATATTCATGTATGTACAATTTTTAGTCAGTCAGCTTCCCCTTTTATATATGTAGACTATGTCTTATTATAGTTCTCAATATACAAATAGTAAATCTTTCACATCTACTCATGTATGTAAAATCAGACTACCTCTTTTTATATTTGACTAGCTGACCCGACAGACGTTATTTCAAAATATATCTACAAATTGAGATATAAGCTAACCTATTTCTCAAGTTGGATCTCTTTTATTGTCTGGCGTATTTAACACAAGTGCTTCAAACGACTTACTATGGAGTCAGGTCAATGTATGACAATTTGTGGGAAATGTTGATTAAACTGTATAAAATAAACAAAAAAAAAATTAGTCGGTTCAGTAGTTTAGAGGTTCATCTCGGAAAAACACCGTGAAACTTATTAAAAAAAAACTAATAGAACCTCTTTTTCCTAACCATATTTAATTTTGAGAGGTTTTATTCATAAAAAATACTAAATGTTGTTGGTAATTAACCCACGACATTTTAAAAATGGCGCTGACCATTTCTTAGCACTAAAAGAGCACTAGTATGAAATTCGACATAACCGTTAAAGTCTCGATAGCATAACGGAATTGTAGTCCCCCGGTATGGGAAAGATGCGGGTTCTATTCCCGCCTGATACCTGAGACAGCCTGAAATATTTACAGTTAAAATTAAAATAATCACAATTATCAACAATTTTTAATATGAATTCTGTCTATAATAACCACATTGGATATTAGGTTGGCATTCCCTAATTTTCACCCGTCTCTGTTCCTAAATAGCCTTCTCCATATTTTAGGTAAATCGTCCTTCCATCTGTATATTTGACGATCTAATTGTCTTATCCCACATTTGGGATACCATTCCATTAATACAATATGGATGCCGGCATTACTTACTAAATTCCTCTTAATAATCTTGTTTCGTTATAATATTTTGCATGGTGTTATTTTATTTTAGTAGTCTATATAATAATTAAAAAAAAAATATGGGGAATGTTGTGGATGCTCAAAATAGGTATCTTTTCCAAACCTAGTTCGCCAAAAATGCTCATTTACTCAAATTATGTACTTCCATTAGATAATGTAAAATACAGCCATGAGGTACCGGCAAGCGTGTTGGCAATCGCAGAGCGCAGCTTTCATGATGGGGATTCTGCTGCCCATCCCCACCCTGTGGATTTGAGCTACACTTATTCGGATGGATATACCACCATCTGTCGGTTCTAATACCTTAGTCGCTTCTCAAGTATATATACTAGCACTGGTGCAATGAGTATAAAATAAATGGTTATTGTGGGTTATCTCAAAGAGATGGATGATGGATGATGATGGATGTACTATCGCGTACTATATTGTAGACCATCTTATGGTGTTCAATACTGTTATACATTAATTTAATCTATCTCGCCGAGTTTAACTAAAATTTGCCATTTAAATCGCAAAAATTATATGTTTATTAACATCACATAAGGAACCTCTAAAATTATCAGTGTACACATTTTTATGCATGTATTTTATATATTACCTTTCCTTTTGAATCACTCTATCTTTTAAAAACCCGCATTAGAAACCGTAGCGTATTTTAAAGATTTATGTATACATACAGATAGACAGTGGAAAGTGACTTTATTTTATATTATGAAGATATAGATCAGGTTTATCTAGGGTTATGGGCCTATATAAGTTATACACTGGAATCCGAAACTCGAACCACTTAGTAGAAATTATCTATCACTAGTTGATTTACAAGCCCGCTGCCTAATTCCGTTAAGCCGACATTGTATGAACATGATTTATGTTTACTAATTAATAATTCGATTACAACCAATTCGTAATCAAATAACGCGTGTGTTCACACTTTAAACCACTGCCTGCATTTGGTTGTCAATAGGAAGCTTATTAGCACCGGATTGAAAAGTTACTACGTAATCTAGTGGTAATAACCGTGAGGTACCAGCAGAGTAGAATAGTACCTCCCCTGTACCAGGTGGCGTAGAATAGTACCTCCCCTGTACCAGGTGGCGTAGAATAGTACCTCCCCTGATGGCGGTATATCTATGCAAAGAAGTCAGCTCAAATGTATAGGGCGGGGATGGGTAGCAGCTTCCCCGACGTGAAAACTGCGCTCTGCGATCGCCAACACGCTTGCTCAGCGCTGCAATTATGGGCAACATACCCCTATATTTTCTTGGGGAGGCCTATGTTCAACAGTAGACATTTAATGGCTGATATGATGATAAATCTAGTGGTGATGGTATAACCAGTGTATTATAAGTTTATCAAATCTATTAAAGATGATAGTTTATTACAAAAATTATGACTAAATAGGGATTCTTGGAACCTTTATCACCTAGTTTTTGATGCAGATTTCTTACGCGACCCATCTGAAAGAAACCTGCATTGAAAGCTTAGTCTTAAGATTAAAGTAAGGCAGTAAACTTAATTTTATAACAGTAAACTCAGCATGAATACTTTAGCATAAAGGCAGTACACGTAGTTTTAAGTTAGTTTAGGTTTAAGACAGACTAGATTAGGGTTGTCCAAATTAAATGACTAATGCGTTAGGCGATACTTAGGAAACACTTGGGTCATTAACAACCCGCCCCTACTTCCCACAGGAGGACAATTATTTTAAATATTTGTTTTTTAAATATCTGGATTAGCTTAAACTGATCTTGAAAATCTTGTACCCACGATTCATTGCATAGCGCATGCGATGAAAGTCATTCAATGCAAAATTTTATCATACCTTGGATTACATTATCGAAATTTTACTATGGATCCTTTTATATTTCTAGTATAAAATATAGTTAATGTTACTTAACAATAATGTAGCATTCTAATGGTAAAAGAGTTGTCGAAATCCGTTCGGTAGTTTGAGTTTGTTCATGCCAAACATACAAAAATACTACGTTTCCTCTTTATGATATTGGTGTCATCATCATCATATCAGCCATCGAAAATCCACTGCTGGATAAAGGCCTCTCCAAGAAAGGAGACGATACTTGCCGCGCTGAGCAAGCATGTTGGCAATCGCAGAGCGCAGCTTTTGCGAAAGGGATGCCGCTTACCATCCCCGCGCTGTGCATTCCAGCTACACTGTTTCGGATGCATATACCGCCATCTGTCGGATCTGGTACCGTAGTCACCTAGTGCAGTGGAAGGTATTATTCTACTCTGCCGGTACTTTACCGATATTTGTGTAGATATACATAATGAAAATTTTGATTACTTCCTTCTCCTGAAGGTGGATGGATATAAGCTCCCCTCAAAAAAAACAGAAATGCCAGTACCACCAGGCAAATACAATTAATTAAATTATCTCATAGTACCACGTCTAAACGTGTACTCGACAGACGCGAACGTGATTCAAAGGCCTTACATCTTTACTATGGTACCGGTAGAATGGTATCATTTTCAAGAGTGACAGAGTTTTTGAAAACGCAAGGTAATAGAAACGTTGCATTAAAAAATTAAATGTACCGCAATGTTTTTGAATAAAGGTAGTTCGGTGTCAAATAACATGTGGTTTATATATATATATATATATGAAACTAATTTATTATCTCTATAATTACTACTACCACTTACAAATTACCAAAAAGTGAGTGAAGTTATATGAATTAAATTATTAAGTCAACGATGGTCGCAAAATTGAATAAATAATAAGATATTCAGTGCATTTTTGTTCAATTAAGAAATTACATTACTAAGTTTACTTTAATTTTAATATGATAACACGAACCATAATATAAATAAATAATAAAAAAAATAAATCGAAGATGTCCTAATTCCGTAATAGACCCTCAAGTACCTTCTTGTGTTACGGACATCAGACAAGAATGGAGTCACAAATATACTACTTAAATACATTTTCCTACCCAGACACAAATAAACATAAATATTATCATGTAGATTTTTGTCCTAGGTGGGGTTCGAATCCACGACCATTGGCGCATAAGATAGAAACACTACCATCTGCACTTTTGAAGCCCGTCCAAACATAGAAACATGAATTTTAGAAAGTAATTTTAAAATCTTGATCTGTAAAGCCATTACAAACTGACTGACTTGATCTATATAAACTTTACAATTTACATGTTTTTTAGGCATAGAAAAATGCTGAATTGCCTCAGGCTACAGACACAAATATAATTCAGCACATTTTGTATGCAAACAATCCTCTACAGTAATAACCTATTTTTTTTATTCTTTAACGGTTTCTTCAAACTTGACAATATTAGACATTTGAGTGTTTGCAGGTTTTATTGCCTGCTATTAATTAGTTTTATACCTATTAATTATCTAGAATATTCAAGAAACGGTGCTGATTTCTCAGCACAAAAAGAACACTAGGAAATATTTGACGTATCTCGGTAGAACAACGGCCTGTGTCCCGCCTGAAACCTATATTGATTCTTTTCTAGTAAATATTATTACAGTTACAGTTGCAAAGAAATAATATTTCTTTAATTTTTGAACGACATTGAATGACATTGACAACTGACAAGCGCTAGAGTCTGAGGTCAATGGTCAGTTGAGAGGTTATGGAAAAAATAGCATTGTATTAGATTATTGTGATTTGTTAATTAAGATAGATAAATAAGAATAATTGGTGGAAGAATAGACTTTAATTGTCGTTTCTTCGTTTTCCGGTAAAGTTATAATAATAGGGTAGTTAAATAAATTATTTGTAAGATTATATAATATTATTTGTAAGAAATTAACGAAATAAATCTTCGTTTTCAGAAGCAACGCATAAGTTTATTTTTAACCTAAAATTAAAGGATAATCGATATACAGTTTTAACACAATGAGGAAAAGAACGGTGTCAGAAATGATGAATTGTTTAGAGATAATTAAATTACTGATACATAAGCAAGGATACATCGAATCACGCTCGCGTCCACCGTCCGAAGCAATAGCGTTAATTAGCTATCGGCAGATGATTTATGAGGCTGCTACTTGAGTCTAATTGCATGCTATTGTGCGTCCCGGTACGCTAGCTGCAGCAGATTCAAACTAGTTGTGAACGTATCATGGCTGATTTTCCATTGAAATTGCCTATAAAGAAATTACTAATGCATTACATGCGTATTTGTTAATCCTATTAGTGTTTTAAATTATATTTAATTAATTAATTATATATTTTTTATTGTATTTATTCTACTGATACGTTTGACTTGCAGATGTTAACTATACTGGATGAATTATGGCATAGAAATAGATGATAGTAAGAATAAAACAATTTTTTTTACCGGGTTGTACCGGTATAGAAGAATAGTACCTCCTTCTGTATCCGCTGTCGTAACAGGCGACTGAAGAACAGGAAACGACAGATAGCGATATATCCACCCGAGATAACGAAGCTCAAATGAAACAGGGTGAGGATGGGCAAAAGTACTTCCGTCACGAAGCTACGCTCTATAATTGTCGCAATTATGAGCAAAAAACCTCCTTTCTTGTATAGGCTTATGTCCAGCAGTGGACTTAATAGCTGGTTTGATAATGATGATGATGAGGTATCAATGTAGACGACCTTTGAGACCTCATGTAAATAATCTATGGTTCATAAGACAGGTAGTGCCCCTACCAAAAATAAAATAATCAGCATTGTCCATGTGATATGCGTGGTGTTTCCTAGCATCCAGGCTGTGTTTTCCAAATGCTAGCCGGAAATACAATTTATCATCACCATGGTATCTAAATATATAAATAAAATTCAATTGTCTGTTTGTGATTCCAGTGCTAGACATATATCGTGACGGGGATGCTGCTGCCCATCCCCGCCCTGTGCATTTGAGCCTCAGCTGCGAGTTGTCGGTTTTGGTATTTCAGTCGTCCTTTACGATACTTGGCAAAAAAAGGTACTATTCTCACGGTTTGAGTCAGTGTCAGAATTGCTTGTCATTAAATGCATATAAAACTAGGTACTTACTAAAAAAATCTGTCTTTGCTAATCTCTGAAGTGGCTTGACAAATTATTACTGGCAGATATTATAAGACATTAATAGGTAAGGCCTTTATAAATATAATAAAAAAGAATTGTTACTGTAATAAAAAGTTTGTAGTTTTGTACGTTTGTAGCGAATAAACTTATAGATTACTGAAAAAAACAAAAAAAAGTTTAACTAATAATAAGCTACATTACTCGCAAACAGTATAAGTTAGATTTTTATTATCACATTCTAATCAATCGGTAAAACAGCAAGGCATGGTTAGCATTCAAATAAATGCAAAGGCAATAGAAATTGCGTTTCTCATTGCGAATCCTTTATAATTATCGAACACGGAATTAACCGCCATTAAAAAGTTAATGTTCCATAAATAATATTAAAAAATATCGTTATAACAAGCGAAGGTTATTTGAATGTCGCAAATATGCGTGTCTAGAGCCAATACAGACGAACCGACCCACAATCGTTTCCCACGTCGCGGCCCATCTGATATTATAGACCAATGATCAGATAAACGACGCCAATAAAATATAACGCTTTATGCTGGTGTTCAGTCACAAATTTTGTAGGTACAGGTGGCACGCCTTAGTTTATTGCGAAGTGATATGCGAAGTATTTACTTTGTAGCTCACCCCTAACAACATCTTGTTATTACGGAAGGAAGTCTATCTTACTTATCATACCAGCCATTGAAAGTGCACTGCTGGATAAAGGCCTTCCTAAGAAACGGTAAATTTTGCCGATAATTGTCGCGCTAGGCAAGCGTGTTGGGAATCGCAGAGCGCAGCTTTCGCGACGGGGATGCTGCTACCCATCTCCACCCTATGCATTAGAGTTACACCGCCATATGTCAGTTCCAGTACCTCAGTCGCCTCTTACGACACCTGATATACTTAATCACCTAAGTCTTTTAAATCTGATTCTAATAAAAATATTCCGAAGACATACCGGACGTCACGACCACAAGTCACCGGGTGTTGACAGACTTACGGTTGAGTTTTAGAAAGCGTAAGGAAAACAGGTGCTAATAGTCTGTCATTATAGAGCATACTACATCACAGGCATGAAAGAGGCGTGGTGGTGCTACTAATTAGGAAAGGTGATAACTTACCTCTTAGGAATCACAGACCCATCCCGGTTTTGAGCCATGTTTCAAGTTGTTTTCGAGAGTCATTACGAATCGTCTCGTTTGCAAGTTTGACGACTTCCAGCCTACCGAACAAGGCGGTTTCCGATAAGATTACACTTCAGCTTATGCTTAGCGTTTGTGGGTTATTAGAAAGCCTTTGATTCGGTAGACACGAGCAGTGCTGCAAGCCCTACAGAGATGCTGAATTGACCTGATCAGTATTGAGATGTCTACACAAAAATTGGCATTGTAATGTCAGTCCATCTCCAGGATCAAAACTCGAAACCGACCCAACTGCAAAGAGGTGTGACACAACTAGATGTCTCCAAAACTGCGTTCCAGCCATCCAACATCTTCCGATGTCGGTTAAGCCTTTGGACTGGGATGGATTGGCATCAATGTGTACAGCGAGTAGATCACAAACCTACGATTTGGGTTAAGGCAAAATTTATGTCGAATGCACATGTAGTAGCTACCTAAAATACTGTTGGGGTCTCTACATTCAAAGTTGTTAACGAATATATAATGTATTCGTCGAGTTAGTTCACCGGACCGCCAAGCTAAGGTGGCAGTGGGCAGGGTCATCCACTAAATATAAGTTAATTTGGTGAGCCCTATATATATATATATATATATATTTAGGACAGTTTTTCTTATTTTTATACAGTTACCATTGTCTTGTGGTGAATGTATGATATCTTGTGTGAATTTATATGTTAGTATATTAATTAATCTCCATTCCATTTAGTCCTCATTCGAGGAGACCCATCTGACAGCAACTAGGCCGTGAGGTACCGGCACAGTAGAATAGCAGTACCTCCCCCTGTACCAGGTGTCGTAAAAGGCGACTAAGGTACCAGAACTGACAGATGGCGGTATACCCATCCAAAACAATGCAGCTCAAATGAACTCTCATCTCCATCGTGAAAATTACGCTCTGCGATCCAACAAACTTGCCTAGTTAACGGCAATTATGGGCAACAGTCACACTTTCTTGGGAAGGCCTATGTCTAGCAGTAGATTTTCAATGTATTATATGATGAATATTCAGATAGATCTAATACAAAAATTGATCATTTAAATATTGTTATTAAAAACTTAAAATTTGTTCTGGGTGGGGATCGAACCTATAAGCTTTGAGGTATAAGACAGGATTACTACCATCTGAGTCATCGGATCCGTCATTAATCCAGTAATTTAATGTCCTGTGATGAGTATACGAAACGCTAAATTTCTTCAAAAATCACGAATGTGCAATAAACAGGCTAACAACACTTATGCCTTTATTTCTTCACTTGTACAGAGATCAGCGTGCTATAATTTTATTTTTAGTAACGAGTTTATAGACAAAACCAGATAGTACTCAAATGCATAAAGCTTTCGTTTTCTAGCTCCAAGAATCGAACTTGACTGGTGTGCCGTAAAATGGAATCGAATGGAATGAATGTTCTCATAAAGAAGAACGCAGCTGCACTCTCTTCTCTAGTCTCGTATATTCCAAGTGCAGACGGATAAAATTTTATATACTTTTTAGAGTTAGTACCTTCAAATACAAAAACGTCGTCTGTGTATTTTGTTGAGATGTTTTTCTCATACATTTTAAAAAACGACTAAATACGACTAAAGGGCATAGACTAAAACTACGATTACGTAAGTTTTTATCATACCTAATAATTCTTACATAAAATGAGCATAGAGAGCTATTTATTATAAATTTATTGAATCTTTATATATCAAAACTACTTGTTACAGTATCAGTTAAAAAGCCTATCCCTTATAGGCTTTTTAACTGTTAAACAAATTCAATTACTTATTGCATACAATGTATAGTTTCCAACTTACAGATATAGGAAGGAGATAGGAACAATTTATAGTCGTTGTTTTTTTCATGACAAACGTGGTTATTTAATAATATTTTATAAATATATATTATAATTTATATTACAGCATTTAGATTCTATATAAAACATCTGTGACCGTTCACTACATGTTGGCAAATACTTGTATTCTATTATGATCAATATTTGTAATATTCAAAGGTATAGTTACCTAAATAATATAATATGTTAAGAAATATTTATATAGTAATCTATTTAAATTCAAATGTAAAATATATTTTACATTAAATAGATTAATATCTTCAAAGCAGCCAATGAAAGTCCACTGCTGGACATAGGGAATCCCATAATTGCCGCGCTGGGGATTCTCTTTGGGGGAGGATTTCTTATGACGCGACAGGTGTTTAATATTGTGGCTTGCTGAACAAGATAGAATGCATTATGGTGGTATATATAACGGTAATAATATTATTACAGACACCATTGCCAAAAATGTTTCAAATCGTCGACAATTAAAATGTGACTGTTAAAATATTGTTCTAAAGTCGTTAACATTTTTTTATGTGACGCGCGGAGTCAGTTCTTTTGCGCAGGCTTTAGGAATATTGAGTGCTCGTCCGAGCCAAAGCAAATGATGAATCTGTGCCAAACTAGATTGTGTCCGGGTCAGTCAGTAGCTACAGCTAATTTGGCGCATCCTGCTTTTAAGCCGACTGTCGGACGATGAACAATTGATTAATAAAAGATCCTGTTTTGGGGGAAGCGTATAGTATCCAATAGCATTATACTAATTTTCAACAGAATCTCTTATATTTATAGAATAAAAATTGATTGAAATTAGAAAAAAATCTGTGTTGGCTATTTTCTTCCCGGGAAAAATTGACAGCTGCCATGGGTTAGATTTGCAATATAGCTATAATATATCATCATCATACCAGCCATTGAAAATCCAGGCTTATCCAAGAAAGGAGTTTTTTTTTGCCCGTAATTGCCGCGCAGGGCAAGCAATCGCAGAGCGCAGCTTTCCCGACGGGGATGCTACTGTCCATCCCCGCCCTGTGCATTTGAGCTGCACTGTTCCGGATGGGTATAACGCCATATGTCGTTTCTGGTACCTTAGTCGCCTCTTACGACACCTGGTGCAGTGGGAAGTACTATTTTACTCTACCGCACGGCTATAGTATTAATGTGGCTCTCAGTTTTGACATATCATCACAGCAGCCGTAAAAAGTCTACTGTTACAAACAAGCCTTCCCACTAAAGGGGAAATGTTGCATATAATTGCCACGCTGGGCAAGCGTGGTGGAAGAATAGTTTATTTAGTTTCTATCATAGTTCAATACATATTTTAAGGTTAGAAGGGCAAAAAAGATAAAAGACAGCTATACAAGTTACTTAACGATGGTCTCTTTGGCATGGTCAGACAGATGCGCCGATGTGTTGTTGCAAGAAAATATTGCCTTGTAATAGTTGTTTGTGGTGGGTACAGTGTGGTACCAGCAGAGTTGAACAGTACCTCTCTTTGTGCCAGGTATCGTAAGAGGCGACTGAGGTACCGGATCCAACAGAGGGCGGCATATCCATCTGAAACAGTGCAGTTTAAATACTACAGGGTGGTGATGGGCATCAGCGTTCTCATCGTGAATTTGCATTTTGCGATTACCACCACACCTGGCATGGGTAAAAATCCTCCTATCCCGAGGAAGCCTATGTCCAACAGTGGACTTTTTATGGCTAATATGTTGATTATAATTTTCCCTGTTTCTATATACCTCAACATTAACCACTTTGTATTGAGTTAGTTACACTCACTGTGCCTGAGACTTTTTATTTAACTTTATTGCACAAAATGTTACAAAATGTACAAATGGCGTACTTAATGCCAGATGGCATTATCTCCCAGTCAACCATTACACAAAACTGAAAAATATATATATTCGACTTCATTCGTGAGATTATTTATTATTGGTAAGGCTTTCAATAGGTGAAAGTATCGTATCGCAAATCAATATATTTAATCTTACACTTTATAAATTTATTAATTACAAAATAGAATTGAGAAAAATATTGATCTTGAATCGCAAGAATCTTCGCAATTTTACGAAAGCCTAGAGTACCTACAGCGTTTAATCGCAGTTTGGTGCTGATCTGGGATGATTCCTAAGGATTAATCCTTCCAGGATAACGTTATTTATCGAGCTGGTTAAGCAACAATTGTTTCCAAATATACACATGAGAGCAGAGAGGTATCCACAGAGTAAAAGAGTACCTCTTATACCAGGTGTCAGGACAGATAGTGGATATGCATTCGAAACAGTGCAGCTCAAATGCACAGGGTGGGGATGGGCAGCAGCAATCCCGTCGTGAGAGCTAACACTTGCCAGGCGCAAATGCGTAAAATTCCGCTTTTCTTAGAGAGACGTATGTCCATCAGTGGACTTTCAATGGCTGATATAATGATGATGACACACATGATATTCCAAGGTCTAAATACCACAAAGGCTGGCTGCTGTGACGCTTACTATCACGCGAGTTGTATGCTTGTCGACCTGATATAATAAAAAAAATGCTTTAAATA